>APFE030011106.1:116674-140876 GCA_000404065.3 Pinus taeda
TTATATTTTCTTTTAATTTAAAAATATTTTTAAATATACATCGATTAAAATGTATCTCAAAATTTAAACTCGTGAAAATTTATTTGTCACTAATTTATTTTTCTAGGGAAAATCTCTGCCACTAATATTGTCACAGAATTGTCTTACATACATAGATAGATTTACTTTTCATGCTTGTTTACCAGGCAACATATATTTTCTTGGTCAATCACCAATTATGGTTTGGATGTATCATTTTTCTATTGATAATGACCTTCGTATGTATGCAAAGTAATTGTATTGATATCTTTTCAACACCAGTGTTAGACACTTTTATATATTGTTGGCATATGTTAAGTCTTAACCTTTCGTGTTTCTCCATACTTAGTATATATCACTCATGGACCAAAGTTTTTCCAAGGTTATTTTTATAAATTTATATTATATCCTTTGTTTGAGCATTTTTAATATCCTTTCTGTGCACATACATTAGTGTTAGACCCACCCCATCCCCCATGTATACATCCACCTCCTTGTATTTAGCGCTAGGTAACATCTAGGTTTAGGTTTGCAACATTACCATGGTTCCCATATATGTATAATCATATTATGGTTGAAATCGGGTGAACAACCCCTCATCCTTAGTATACACATTACACTATTATAATACATCAACACCCAACTTTGGCCATCTAAATAAAGAGTTTATTCTTTAACCTTATGCTTGGATAGCTAACACAAGTTTCATATCTATAGTGGCCATGTGACCCTACCACATGGTCTTGTGATGTTAGTCCACGTAAATGGAAGCACATGACCATGATGTGGGTGATTCCATGAATGACCTATATTTCCCAATACGATCCGATGACTAAAATTATTTAGGGTTAACATGGATAGGTATTCTATCATTGATTCCCTTTCATTTTTTTTCATTTTGATTGTTGGCTTTTAGAGCTTTGCTCTGCTACTAAGGTTAACCTATGTTTACCTAGATTCTTATGCACTAGGTCATAGCTCTCAAGCTCTTCTCTGCTATTAAAGTTTAACTACATTTATCGTACATCAAATGCCCTAGTTCCTTCCTTTGTCCAATAAGCATGCATTTTGGATGAGATGATGGACAATAAGTACATTAAATTTCCTCAAGGGTTCGTTTGCAAGTTCATTTTCATTTTCCTAAGTTATTCATGGACGAAATCCATAATTTTCCTAATCATGCCCTTCTTGTTAGCTTGCACACATTGAGGGTTCTAATTTCTACATTGGGTTAGGTAGAGATGCTTTTAGAGTCTTTATGCCTTCATCACTCTTACATATCACGATGCCTTTAGTTAAACTTGAACCCTCATATAGTCATATAGGAGCATACAAACCCCACATGGAAAGGCTCTTGGCATTCCTATTCCATTTTGTTAAACGATTATGGCTTATTCTTTGGGAGATTTAACACTAATTATCTTTTTTTGTGTAGATTCAGAACATGGGAAATGTATATGTAGTTCTCTAGATAAACCTCTCTAAAATGAGGGTTATTATTCACTATGGGTATTTTTCCGTTCATATTTTTGCCACTATTTATAGAATTTCTAACCAAATTACCTTCAATATGTTTTAATATTTTACCCCTGTGTGATGTATTGAGAAGGGCCTAAAGAATTGGTTGATTCTAGAGTTTTTCTTTTCGTTGGATGAAAAACCATGATACAAGGACTTTTTAGTGCAACTCAATCTCATCATCCTAATTGTAAACTATTGTTTCCACCCATAACGATAAGCTATGGTACCTCCTTTAGGGTCTACACCCTATTGCACCTCTCTTACGATATACTTTGCATAATTACTTTGATTTTTAATAAGCATACATATATTGGTTTTCCATATGTGTGTTGTAAATCACACTCAACTTCTCCTCATTCTCATTCAAATTTTCTCCCCACAAGTAAGAGACATTGACTCTTAATTGAACCTTCTCTACTACTAGTTGGGCACACGACGTATGTTTATTGGGACCACATACTTCCTTTTTAGCATATTTTCATACCATGGTCCAAGATTCATGTAATTATTTTTAAGACAATTTAGAAGAATTTATAACATTTTGTTAATAACTTATTTTAGGTTCTCTCATCCACCTTGGAAACTCTCTTTTCATTCCTTATGCTACGAGTTGGCCATTGCCATCACTCAATGGTTGTTGATAGAATTCTGCAATATTATATATATAATATATATTATATATATAATATATATGATATATATATATATATATATATTATAATATATATGACTTTCACATTATCACCATAATATGAATTGGTTGAAGGTTTCGAACCAACTATGTGTGTAACCATTTTGCAATATTTAATATAGAGTATTCGACACAACTACATTTTACCGATGCCTTATTTTCCTGAATTATTATGGGTTAACCTATGTTATTATGAGTGCTGAAACTCTTTCAGTACTGTAAAACATAATTTTTTTTACTACCTATTATTTTGGACTTTGGACTTTGATATACTATTATCATGTATACAAGTTCACATGTATGGAAAACATGTTACTTTATATGTATTCAAAAGATGAGACAACCCTATGAATATGGAATACGTCTATTCATAGCTAAATAATTCACACATTCAAGTATCATAATTAATTAATTCCCATTCAATGTTTGAATGTATCTTTTTTATACAATTCCAGTTTTTGTAGTTCTACCTAGAAGAGAGTTTAAATATTTTTCTTATAAAATCTCCCTTGCTATGGTTGAAAGTAGATATATATACTTGTGGGGTTTACCTTTAATCTAATTTTCACTATGTGCGCATCTCCCTAAAGGATTCATAATGTGTAAGGGTGCATTCCCTTTACAAATTTATAATGCTTAGTAGGTATAGAACGATCTCCATATTATAAAATTGCCTTTACTTTTCCTAACATCCTCAGCTTAAAACTTAATCATTTTTTTATTTATTAAATAAATATAACACTAAGTCAAAACCTTCATAAACATGACTTTCCTAGGTAAAATAACCCTATGGTATCATCTTATAAGTTATCCTAGCCTATTGGCCCATATTGGCCCATAATAATAACCCTGAGTTCATAGGTTTATGTTTATATGTTCTTTCACATACCTTTATTCCATGTTACCCATAGTCCTTAACATTTTACCAAATAATTATACTTATCTTCTTGTCATGTTAGCTTTGTAAAAGTCCAATTATTAGTATACCTTATTAGCATTTCTTGTAATACTCACCCATGCATCCTTACTTCCTTACTGCCTAAAGTTTAAATTCATTGGTATTAACACACAACCACAAAAAAATCCCTAATTTTGATTATTCCACTTCTTATTTCTTGAATAACTTGCATTCTCTTCAATGGTTTACTATATAGCTATCCTTCACGTCATTCGCTAATTAGTTTATAACCACTTTAAAAATTGAACGAACGCTTCAAATTTAATCCTTCCTAAGAATTAGAGTATCAAATTCTCGTATATCTTATCTATATAATTAGTGACTCCATCTTAAACCTATCCAAACAATATCTTTTTGTGTTCTAACTTTTCTCAATACTAGTAGTTATTAGAAACTAAGTTTCCATCAATTTAACAACTACTAATTCTTATAGATAGTAGTTTAAACTTAAACTATTCTTTACTCAATCTAAGTATAACAATTCTGTTAAGATAAACATTCATTCACTCACATAAAATTAATACAAGACTTCAAAATCAAGTCAAAGTATGTTAGTAAGCATAATTTACAACGTATCTAGACAAAAAGAATTCCTTTGGGAATGGTATGTGGAAAAGAAAATACCTCACAACCAACGAGTTGCGTTACCAACAACGCCCACAAAGATCAGGCTCCTCTCTTCTCTCGTGATTTGTATACCATCAAAATTTTCCAAAACATTTCCATTTAGTGGTATTTATTATTTGTTTCCCAAGTAATTTTTAGCAACATCTTTCTTTTAAGGTCTCCTCGCATTTCAACCCAGGCTTTTCTTTCCTTTTTTAAGGTAGAAAAATGTTTTGCTTCATATTTCTCTCTGCACTTCATATTTCTCTCCCATTTTGGTTACGCCTATCTTTTATCGACTTATTATTTCTCTCCACCTAAACTTATCTTTCCAAACAACATAATCTTTCTCTCCAATTATGTTATCCTTCCACACAACATAATCTTTCTCTCTAATTATGTTATTTCCTTTGTGAAAAACTTTCTCTTGACAATTTTGAGAGAATTTGGGAAGATCCATTTGGACTTAACCATTTAACAAAATCTTGGAGAGAAAGAAACCCCTATTACTCATTTCCTATTTCCCATATCATTTAGAAAGAAAAAGAATCCTTAATCTATTAACATAAAATTTATTTACACAAATCTATTTAACTTAGTTGTGCCCCCACCTCGAGCATGTCTTTTTCACTATTGACAAGAAATATAAAATAATAAAATATGCAATAACAAGCTCTCTAGGCATATCACAATTTATTAAATTTGTATAAACTCAATCTCAACTTAAAATTTCCATATTTTAATAACTTATTAAAAAATATATACTAAATAAATAAGAAATAAATATATCTATATATTATTGAAGTATAATCCAAGGATTAGTAGATATTGAGATATATTGAAAGAATGGTATTTGATTTTATGAACAATGTTATGACTAACTATAAGAAAATAAGTTATCCTTACCTTTAATATAGGTTTTGAAAATATTCGTGAATATTATGAAGGGGAGTTATCTATCAAATAATTGTTTTGAGAAATGTGATGTTGTTTATAATGTATGGGATTTTTTTATCTTATGCAATTTTTGTAGTTCATTTTTTTCCAAATGTTTTAGATGTTTATGTTCTATGTTTCTCTATATATTTACATAGACGTAATAGCTAGATGACTTGTATTGTTATGTTTTATGTACCTTTTGTAGTTATGTGTTTTATATGATTAGATCATGGACTTATCAAAGTCCGGGTGGGGGATGCTTTATATTTCTACAACTATATATAATTATTATTTGGTTTAATATAATTGTTATAAATTTACAAAAAAACTCTTTATTAGTTTTTTCCAAAAACACATTGTGCAATATTGAACTACAATCCCTTATTCTCTTCTTGCTTACCATTGACAACTACCTCAAGACTAGCACTTGATTACCTCCATTCCACATGGCACAATTCTAGTCAATAATAGGTACCTCAAAGTCACTACAGCCCTTGACTACACAATCCTAGAGTTTTATCCTCAATCATTGTGCATTGCATAGTTACAGTGGCTACTTCTATCTCTAGTGTAGATTGAAACCCCTCATTGCATAGTTTCCCTTCCATGCCTTTCCTAAACTACACATTGTACAATTCCATTAGATTGTGTGGTCATCCCTCAGTCCCTATAAAACTCAATTGTGAAATCATTCATGTTCCTCGAGCACTACATGCTATGCATACTCAATCAACGAGCTCATCACCCTTTTCTCCAGGACTTTCTCACTGAGCATAACCTTGAGGAGCCTCTCCTTATTCTGCATTGTGCAATTCTAGTGGAAAAAATGGTCACACATTGGTCAGTTTTAGCTAAACTACAATTCCTAGACTCTCTCTCTCAAAACCCATGCCCATTGTCCCATAGTATTCGACATATTCCCTGAGAAAGAAAAGGTAGAATATGTGGTTTTTGGACTGATCTTGGATTATCATGAATGGAATTCATTTGTAGTTGTTATCATATGAACATGGCAATGTGATGCTCAAGGGATGCTATCAAGGAGAGGTTACAAGAAGACACTTGTGAAGAAGGATAAAAAGGAGGAACCATCATGAACAACATGAAGAAATCTTGGACGATGATGGAGTGATGGAAACTCATGTTGACTTGGAAGGTTCCAACACTGATTCATACCCTTTGGAAGGTGAATATGAACTATAATTAATGATCCATCGTGAAGAAGTAGAAGTCATGAAAGCAAGGAGAAGGGCTTGGCATTGATGAAATGAAGTCTTATGTCACCATCGCCAAGTCATGAATTCTGAAAATGTCACCAACAAAGTCATATGTGTTAGTGTATTTTACCACATAAGATGTAATACCTCTCTGTTTTTATGTTAATTATTTGCTACTCTCAAACCTTGACCATTTTTAGGTTTGATGGCCAAGGAAGCCATGTTGAATTGGTGAAACAATATGATCAAATATAAATGAATGTAATGTGAATAATATATTATTATTAATAAATGAACTACTTCAAATTTCTCAAGAGAAGAGTACCAGAGTCAAAAATAAAAATTTCCAATTGTAAACAACTGTGGAGGATAAATTCAAGCTATTCCTTCCATAAACATATCCTAAAATTATGGGGAGAAATAACTAGAAAATAATAGATTTATAATTATGAGAGAAAAATATCATAATAATGCACTTAGTAGAGGAAGTTACTAAGTGGGCAGTGAATGAAAGAGTCAAGAGAGAAAAAGTGGGAATTAAAGAAAAAAGAAAGTACCATTTTTGAAAGAAATAAGAAAAACGCAAAGGCCTAGGAAGTTGGGTTGGCAAACCCAAAAGCTAGGACATTGCCAAAATTCTACTGGGAAGGAAACTTATAAAATATACTACTGAGGAACCAATGAGGTTGTTGATTCAAGTGGCAAGAATAACTTAGCTTGTGGAAGAATTAGTGGATTCAATTTGAGGTTGGGGGGGACACACTTTTCTCTTGAATACTTGTTCCAAAAGAAATTATGGTTCAAATTTCCATTATTCTCACTTAGGATTAAGATGCTTTCAAATATTGTGATATGGTTGGGATTTTACAGAAGTTGATTTTATTGTTCTCGTAGGTAGAAAAACTAAGTTGTATTTGCATGTGGTATACTCTTGGTAATATTTTGATGTAGTATTACTAAAGAAGATAAAGTAGATTCATAATAAACTAGTTGTTCCCATATGCGAGATAACTTGTGTGCAATGATCAAATGTTTATTGCATAAGTATGCTAATGGGCTTCCTCAAAAGATTGAGAACAATGTAGAAGTTTGTTATGAAGTATAGACAACGTGAAGAATTTAGTTTAAGAATATTAGCAAATATGAAGAACTACTATAAAGGAATGTATAAATTGTTTTATTTAAAAATAAATAAATAAAATAATATATCTATAATCCCTTGATTTTCTATAATTACATCTCTATTTCAGAGTGGATATAACAAGTATACCTACAGGTAGTGTTTCTAGTCTAGATATTATAACATAACCCCACCATGAAGGATTGAAATAACAATAAAAATAATTCCTTGAAAGGGCAAAATGGTACTGGAAGTTATCGCAAGTAGATAATATAGTCGATGAGTATGAGAGCTTAGATGTAAATACAATACTTCTATAAACAAAAACATATTAAATAATGAAAACTTTCATTTTGAAAGGTGGTGCTTTTTCATAGAGAGAAATGTTTGAGTAGTGCCACCAGAAGTAGGTAACGGTACTCTGACCCATCTAGAGTTTACGTAGTCACATCTTTCTTGCCTAAGAATGCTATTATGGTGCTTGGAAATAAATGTAGCAAGAGTAAATCTCTTCATTCCACTACTTAGTCTAACAATGACATTAGAGTATTTAATAAACAACCAATATTCAAAAAATTCAATAAACAAGTACTACAATTTAAGCCAAGATGAGAATAGAAAATTGTAACAACAGTTCATTTTGTTAATTAAGATATAGGTAAACCTAAGAAAATAAACCACTATGAATCAACACCTAGCATAAAATTTGGAATTATACAAAAACTCTTTCTAGAAAGGGGCACCGATATCTACTTTAGGAATAATTATAGCTAGATTATACTACTGGAAATAAACTATTGAATATTGGTATAACCTTCAATCACGAAGACATGTAGATATATATAGAAGAAAAAAATTAGGTGAAAATAAAATCACATGTTAACATATATGCCTAAGAAAGGTGAAATCATATCTTACCAACTTAAGGTGACCCTATTCATAGATAAAATAATAACTAAAATGATTCCATGTAAGTATGAACAATATAGTATATATAATTCGACCTCAGGATCCACACAGGAAATTACTCCATAGATCAAACCAACTAACAAAATAAAAAATTAACGCATAGAACCAACATCTTGATTTACATCTTTTGGAAAACAAGTTAAAGTTACTACTAAATAAATTTCACTGTAAACTTTGAGCAGCAACTATAAAAATTTAGCATTCTTGGTTTGTGTTCCTGAACTGGGACCTTCCTCCACAAAATAACAAGGGAGGAAAGGGAAATAATCCCCATGAATAAATTTACATATGTCACCAGAAAGAGGCCATCATGTATATCTCTACACCTTAGTGAGACAATTTTTCTTCCAACTAAATTCCCCTATAGGGAAGACTTGGCATAATGTTTATTTTTTTATTGCGCGAAAACCCAATGCCAAATTAAACCCTTATCACATTACATATCGAATTGGACATCATGAAAAGGAGAGACATTGGGAATATTGACCTGTCTCATGGGAAGTAGAAGTTAGAAGTGGAGGGAAGTGTTTTGTCAAGTGGAGCTAAACTAAGTGAAAATCCGGAAGTAACTAAAATAAATTTTTGAACACAAGGTCAGCATAATGGCGGAATAATTTATCTCAAAACCATAAATAACATTATGAGCATATTATACCTATTTTGAGGTAGATTCGTTCCCATTTAATGAAAAGTAGAACCGAGTCTATGATTAGAAAACTCACCTAGTTTTACATGTACCATAAAATAAGCGTAAAACACTCTGGAGCTCATAGGCTGCCACGACGCAGTGGAAAGAAAATTCTCTAAGAAAAAAAACAAATTTTATGATGGTTACATGTTGAAGGAAGGGCGAAAACTAGAATACAAGGATCCTAGTAAGAACCTACTATTGAAATCAACACCAAGGTGTTGAGGACACCCTATTCAAGAATCTACCTTGAGGCAAGGATTGATTTGCCTAACCCACTACCCGTTGAGGAAATTTTCAAAAAAGAGAAAATAAATCATTGAATTAAGGATACTCAGGCATACCAATAATTACATGTATATTCAAGGAATGACTATGAAAAAATAAATTAGAGCAACCTTACACACAAAATTAACATCGTGTTAAGGTAAAATTTTATAGAGAACCATTACCCAAGAGTTTCACATTAAAGGATGAGAAATTGAAGTTACTTATCTGAGATTTACTAATAGTAACCTGAAGGATATTTTTGAGGCATGATTAAGCGAAGTCGAGACACTTTAAGCACTAGAGTCTCGAGCATACTCTAGAGTAGCAAGGATAGAGTAGCAAGGAAAGTAGTAGCGGAGTTAGACAAGAATAAAAATTAAAGAAAAAGGGTGTATGGAAGAAAATAAGTATTGTAGAAGAAATATAAAGCATTGCCAGCATTCTTCAAGGGACGTATGCATCCATGGAGGTAGATGAATTTTAGCAACAAACCCAGAACGAAATCACAATTTCCATATTACCATACTAACCATTACAAAACTCTAAAAGCAAGACAATGCATCTCAGCAAAAAACCCAAATGAATGGGGAAACACTTTCAATTGTAAGGTTATGGTTGGAAAAATGCATTTCCATTGTTGATTTGGAAAGATTAAATTCTAGTTGTCCATGTGAAGTCAGCCCTGAAGATCACATGAAGGTCACATGGGCTATGGTGATGTGGCCTCCACTGGTTAGAATCATGACATTTAATAACCATCACCCTTTTTATTTTCCAAATTTTCACATGTATTGAATAGAAGAAATTACATAATAATCAAACCTACAGTCAATACATTTTTTATACCAAAGTAGAATTAACATCACCCTTTAAGTCATGCAATACATGTACTAACAACTAGTACGCAAACTTATAAGGCACAATAATGATAGTACAATCCATAAGATTTATTGGGTCAACACCTTAAATAAGGTTAGTGGGTTGTTACTCTAGCACATGGTAATGTGGAATAAGAAATTTCATACCTTAAGATAACCTGTTTGATTGAAGGCATAATTTCATGTAGGAACAAATAATTATTATATAAGAAAAAAAATACAATTGAGGAACATGGGTTTGTGGCATATGGTATCAGAGCACCAGTCTTAAAAGTGGGTTTAAAGGGAACCACCACACTGAAATATAGTTATGTGCAAAATTAGGAATTTGGTTTAAAAATTGATATGCTAATATTAGTTTGTGATGACTATAAGGTACCCATGTCAAGTCAGATTACAACACCAAATGGCAAATGACACCCATCCACCTGTGGTAGAAGGAGAAGAAATCTATGTGGAGCTAGGGGAAGGAAGTACTCCACCAAAAAATCAACTTTTGGATATTTTAAGGATTTTCCAGAAGGAATTGGTTTATCTCAGAACCAATAGTGAGAAGTTACTGAAGGAAAGTAAAGAACAATAAGAGATGATAAGGGGTTTAAATGAAAATTATAGCCAGAGAAGTATAGAAACATAAGCACTGAATATGAAATATGTGGACACATAATCATAAAAGTATAAAAGTGGAGATGATACAGACAAAATTTATCCAAAAACACATAAAAGGAAGAAGAAAGCAAATCTACAAGGGGATTTCAGAAAAATAGAACCCCCCACATTTGACGATGAAAAGGAGGAGGATGGAGAAGCATGACTCCTCAAAATGACAAATTATTTCCAATTTTATGAGTATGATAGTAATTTAAAGGCTTGATTTTCCATTTATTATTTATAAGGGAAAGCTTCTCTCTGGTGGGAGGACGTCAAAATGATGCATACATTGGAGGAAAAGGCACTTTCCTATGAGGACTTTCATAAATAGTTCAAGTTGAGATACCTGAATGAAAATTTTATGATGATCGAGAAAAATAGTTTCATTAGTTACTATTGGGAAATTTCACTATTGATGAGTTTATGGCTAAATTCATAGATTTGCTATGGTGCATCCCTTACATTAGGGAAGAAAAATCCCAAGTGTCGATATTTTTAAATTTCGCACCAGTCCCTTAGAAAGAAAGTATTGAGTTTTACAATCCTAAAAGAAATGGATGAAGCAGTAAGGAAGGAGAGATTTTATTATCAACAATGAAAAAAAAGGGGAGAAGGCTCAACACCTTGGTAAAATAAGGAAATAAATAAATTTGTGGGGGGGACAATAAGATTAAAATGTGCATATCTTAAAATTTTCGAAAGGGTCACCAGTGGAAAAAAATCATCAAAAGGGACTTCCACCTAGGAAGCACAATCTTAAACTGGGTCCAAGCCCATGGATTTAAATAATAAAAATATAGATGGGGTCACAGAGAGAGAACCAAAAAAGTACTGCGAGTGTGGGAGCCTCATTTATCTAGGGATTTTATGCATAACCCTAGGTCCGTTCAAAATTTCCAAGCTATTCATGAGGCCACAATAGTGAATGACATTTCCAGAAACATTCCAAGGATAAGGTCATCACCAAAGGATAGGCAAGGTGAGCACCAATCCACTGTTATTGAGGTTGAAGGTATTATTTTAAACCGTTATGCTTCTATCTTAATCGATCTAGGGGCTAGCTTAACCCACATTAGTCCTTAGATTGTGAAAAAATGTAAAATTGAAAAATTTAAGAGTACATGGTTGGTACAGTTAGAAACTGACACAAAGAGGAGGGTAACTATCGAAGTGAAATAATGTCCCATAGATTTAAATGGTTGTTCCATAGAAGTAAACTTAAATATACTTCCCTTAGGGTCCTAAACTATGTTAATAGGCGTGGACTGGTTGGAGAAACATGAAGTCATCATAAATTATTTAGAGAAAAAATAAGCTATATAATCCAAGATGGAAAAACCTAGTTAATAAAAGGTGTACTGAAACTAGTATCAGTTAGACAGATCTCATCTTTACAACTAAAAAAGAGTGACAGGAAAGGGTGTTAGTCATTCCCTATTTATGTTTAAGAAAATGAGCAAAAAATAGAAAAAAAAAACTAAATGACATGCCAATCATTAGATAATTTAAGGGTGTTTTCATGGAAGAGATTTCGCATTAACCTCCCCACGAAGATAAATATTTCTCCACTGGTCTAGTACCAAGGCAACCCGAATTTCTAGAGAACCTTATAGAATGAGTAGTCCATAATTAATGGAATTGAAGATGTAATTACGATAACTACTCGATAAATGATATATTAGATCCAACGGCTCGCTGTGGGGGTCTCCTATGTTATTTCTAAAAAGGAAAGATGGAACATTTTAAATGTGAGTTGATTATTGGAAATTGAATAAACTAACCATTAAAAATAAATACATGTTGCCCCATATTGATGATTTGTTTGATCAAATAAGAGGGACAACCATATTCTCAAAAAATGATTTGAGGACCGGGTATCACGAGTTGAGAATAAAAGAGCAAGGCATTCTTAAAACATCGTTTCAAACTAGATATGGTCATTATAAATTTGTAGTGTTATCATTTGGCCTCAGAAATGCACCAACAACATTATGTTCTTAATGAACAAGGTACTTATTAAATACCTAGACAAATTCATGCTGGTACTTATAGCTGACATTCTAGTGTATTCCAAGAATGAATAAGAGCACAAGGAACCTCTTAGATTGGTGCTGAAAATTTTAAGAGAACATCAATTATATGATAAGTTTAGTAAATTTGAGTTTTATAAGGACAAAATACAATATTTGGGCCATGTCATTTCAAAGGAGTGTCTATGTACTGATCCTAAAAATGTTACGACCATTCTGAAATGGCACATACTTAAGGATATATAAGTTGTCTGATCCTTCTTGTGGATTATACGATACTATAGAATACTTATTGAACTGTTCTCTAGGTTGGCCTACCTTATCACATCCTTACAAAATAAGGGAGCAAAGTTTTAGTAGACAAATAAGTTTCTAGAATTTTTTGAGAAACTATTTTTTTCTCAAAGTGCCCCCTATTTTGAAAATTATATATCCAAAAAAGGAATTTTTTGAGTGCACAAATGCTTGTTTGGAAGGTTTATGTGCCCTTCTGCAGGAAAATTTAGTACTGACTTATGAATCTAGGAAACTAAAACCACATGAAATGAACTATGCAATATATCATTTGGAATTCGTTGTGGTAATACATTCTTTGAATATGTGGAGACTACCTATTGAGAAAAAATTCACCTTGGTAACACATGAGATTAGCTTGAAATATTTGCTTAGCCAACCAGATCTTAATGCTAGACAAGCTAGGTGGATGGATTTTCTTAGTGAATTTGAATTTGATATCAAACATATTAAAGAAAAACAAAATAAAATAGAATATGATTTAAGTAGACATGTAGATTCCATAATGGAAATATCTATTAACAGTCCTAATACAAATTTTGTGGAACAAATTAGAAGTTCAATATAGGAGGAAATGCAATACTAATTGCAACATATAGAAATTCCAGGTTATGATGTAAATTTAGAAAATTTGTTAACCTATATAAATAGATTGTATGTCCCAAATTGAAGTGTTCTAAAATGAATAATATTAGAGGAATATCATAAGAAACCATATGCTAGAGAACCCAATTATCAAAAGATGATAACTACACTAAGGAATGAGTTCTACCAGCGAGGAATAAAAGATATAGCAGAATAATTGTCTAAATGCTTAGAATTTTAGCAAGTGAAGGTAGAACACCAACACCCCATATGAATTTTGACCCCACTACCCATTACCAAATGGAAATGGGAAGTAATTGCATTGTAATTTATTACATGATTACCAGAAATAAGATGAGAACATGAATCTATCGTGGTAGTAGTAGACACACTAACCAAGGCAGCACGCTTTATACCTATATAGTCTAGCTATGATACAAATCATATTACACATAGTTTTATGAAGGTATTTTTTTATTGCATGGAATACCAAAGATCGTAGTGTATGACAAGGACACTAAATTCACTTCCAAATTTTGGAAATGTTTGTTCGCAGGCATGGGGACACAACGAAATTTTAGGAATTCATATCAAACCCAAACTGATGGTCAGGCAAAGAGAACAAATGATATTTTAGAGGACATGATAAGAATGTATGTCATGGAAAAACCTGCTAAATGGGTATATTTTCTACATTTAGCATAATTTTCCTACAATAAGAGTTATCAAGCTTGAACAAAAGTGCATCCCTTTGAATCCTTATATGGCATAAAATGCCACACACTTATCATTTGGAGACATCCGGAAGACATGCTAATATAGGAACCAAATGCATTACAAGAAATGTAATAGGTGGTGCGAAAAATTAGATTAAACATAAAAACTGCATAAGATAGACAAAAAGGTTATGTTGATAAAAAGAGGGCTCACAAGGATTTTAAGGTTGGAGATCATGTATAATTAAGAGTTAAACAAAGGAAAATTACCTTGAAGAAATGAACCTTCACCAAATTTGCATCATATTTCCATGGGCCTTTTGAGATTTTGGACAGGGTTGGGCCAGAAGCATATCAACTGACATTTATAAAAGTAAATAATGTTTTTCATATATTTAAAAAAAAAATTATGTCCATTATAGTTATCACATAATTGATTGGAATTTGATATAGGTGGAACCATAAGGAGACTTACTAGAAAATCCACTTCGCATATAATATCAGAGAGACATCTTGCTCCGGAATTGAGCCATCACTCACATTAAAGTTCAATGGAAGCACTTCACACTTGAGGAGTCTGCCTGGGAGATAGATAAGAAAATGTGGGAGATCGTTCGAGCACTACTCAATAAGGGAAGAAATGGCACAATGAACACCAAGAATGGTGTTGAATAGAAATGGGGGGAGATGTAATACTCCTCTATTTTGTATGTTAATGATTTCTATTCTTAGACCTGGACTACTTTTAGGTTTGATGGCTAAGGAAGCCATGTTGAATTGGGGAAAGATTATGATGAAATATAAATTAATGTAATATGATTAATATATTATTATTAATAATTGAACTATTTGAAATTACTCAAGAGAAGAGTACCAAAATCAAAAATATTTCTTTCTAGTTGTAAACAATCATGGATGGATAAATTCAGGTTATTCCTTCCCTAAAAATCTCGTAAAATGCCAAGTGGAAATAATTGGAAAATAGCGATTTTTTATGATGGGAGGAAAAAATATTAATAATCCACTTAGTAGAGAAATTTACTAAGTTGGGGGTGAAATAAATCATTGCAAGAGAAAAATGCAGGCTTTAAAGAAAAATGAAAGTACCTTTTTCAAAAGAAAAAAGAACACAAAGGCCCAGGATGTTGCATTGGCAAACCGAAAAGGCAAGGTGCTGCAAAAAATCTATTCATAAGGAAAATTTTAAAATATAATAGTCACAAATCAATGACGTTGTTGATATCGGTGACAATTCTATCTTAGCTTGGAGGAGAATTGGCGGATTCAGTTCATGGCTGGGAAGAACATACTTTTCTCTCGAGTAATTGTTCCAACATAAATTCTTGTTCACATTTCCTTTATTCTCTCTTAGGATTAAGATGCATTTGAATATTGTGATATGATTGGGATTTCACATCATTTGAGTTTATTTTTCTAGTTGGTAGCAAAACTAAGTTGTATCTGCATGTGTTATATTGCCTGTAATATGCTCATGTAGTATTGCTAATGAAGAGAAAGTAGATTCATAATAGACTGGTTGTTCTTGTATGTGAGATAACTTGTGTGCAGTGATGAGATTTTTAGTGTATGAGTATTCAAGTGGGCTTCCTTGAACTATTGAGAAGTATCTAGAATTATGTTATGAAGCATAGGCATGGCAAAGGATTTAGTTTAAGAATATTAGAAGATATGCAAAACTACTATGAAGGATTGTATAAATTATTTTATGTAAAAAAAAATAATAGTATATCTAAAATCCCTTTAATTCTGTAATTACATCTCTATTCGAGACTGAATATAACAAGTATACCTACAAGTAGTCTTTCTAGTCTAAATATAAGAACATAAAACCACCATGAAGGATTGAAATATCTATAAAAATTAGACCCTACAAAGGCAAAGATATCTTGGAATTTATCGCAAGTAGATAATACAATTGGTGAGGATGAGAGCTTAAGTGTAAATACAATAATTCTATAGAAAAAACAAAGCTAAGAATGAAAATTTTCATTCTGAAAGGCGAAGCTTTTGCATAGGGATAAATGTTTGAATAACGCCACAAGGAGTATGTAATGGTACTTGAATACATCTAGACTCTAGTTAGTCACATATTTCTTCCCTAATAATCCTATTACGATGCTTGGAAATAAATGTACTCAGAGTAATTCCTTTCATTCCAATGCTTAATGTAACAATGAAATTAGACTATTTAATAAAAAATGAGTATAAAATGGTTTCAATAAATAGGTAATACAACTTAAGCCAACATGAGAACAAAAGAATTGTAACAATAGCTCGTTCTGTTAATTACAATATACGTAAATCTAGGAAAGGAAACCACCATGAATCAACACGTAGCATAAAATTTGAAATTATACATGAACCCTTTTTTGAAAGGGTCTGCGATATCTACTTTAGGAATAATTACAACTAAATTCTACTACTGGAAATAGAAGTTTGAACATTGGAATGAACTTGAATCACAAAGACATGTATGTATATATAATATATATATATATATATATATATATTATATATAAAAACAATTAGGAGAGAATAAAACCACATGCTAATACAAATGATTAAGAAAGGTGAAATCATATCTTATCAAATTAAGGTGACCCTAGTCATACATAAAATAATCACATAAATGTTTCTAGGTAAGTATGAACAATAAAATATATAAAATCCGGCCCTAGGATCCACACAATAAAGTAATCCATAGATCGAATTAGTTGATAAATAAAAATTTAACGTAGAGAGGAAACATCATGATGTATATCTTTTGGAAACAAGTTGAAGTTAATGCAAAATAAAATCTACTATAAAACACTAAGCAACTATACAAATTTAGCATTGATGGTTTGCATCCCTAAACCGAGACTAATTGCTAGAACATAATAAGGAAGGAAAGGGAAAGAATCCCCAATAATGAATTTATATCTATCACATCCCGAGGGCCATCCTATAAAAATTTACGCTTTAGTGAGGCAACTTTTCTTCCAACTAAATTTCGTTGTAGGGAAGACCTGGCCATGAAGATTTTATTTTATTGTGAGGAAGCCCAGTGTTAAACTAAACCCTTATCTCAATACACCTTGAATTGAACATGCAAATGAGGAGGGATGGGAGGAAGACCAACTTATGTCATGGGAAGTATAAGTTAGAATTGAAGGGAAGGTGTTCATCAAGTGGAGATGAACTGAGTGAAAATTCACAAGTACCTGAAACAATTTTTTGAAGAGGAGGTCAACATGATGGTGGAATAATTTCACCCAAAAATTTAAATAATATTATGAGTGTATTATGATAGTTCTGAGGTAAATTCATTCATGTTTCATGACAAATAGAACCCAATCAACAATTTGAACACCCACCTAGTTTTACATGTACCATAAAAGAAGTGTAAAACACCTCAAAGCATAGAGGCTGACACTAGATAGTGAAAAGGAAATTCTCTAAGAAAAAAAACATATTTTATTAGGCTTACAAATCAGAGGAAGGAGCCAAGCTGAAATACAAGGATCCCGATAAGGACCCACTACCGGTTTTGACACCAAGGTGTCGAGGCAACCCTTTTTAAGACTCTACCCTTAGGTAAGGATCGAATCACCTAACCCACTACCCATTTTGGGAAATTACAGAAAGGATAATATAATCCATTAAAGGAAACATGTTCATACCAATAATTACATGTGTTGTCAAGCAAGGACTATAGGAAAATAAATTAAAGAAACCGTGCACACAAATTAACATTGTGTTAAGGTAAACATTTATACGAAACCATTACCCAATAGTTGCACATTAAAGGACAAGAAATAAAAGTTACTTATCTGAGATTTTGTGATAATAACCCCAAGAAAATTGTTGAGGCACGATTAAGTGATGCCAATAGGTTCTAATAACTGGAGTTCCAAGTGCACTCTAGGGTAGCAGGGAAAATAATAGCCAATTTAGATGAGAATAAAAATCAAAGAATAACAATATATGGAAGAAAAGTAGTACCGTAGTAGAAATAAAAATCATTAACGACATTTTACAAGGGACTTATACATCGATATAAGTAGACGAATTTTAGTCATGAACTTAGAACAAAATCACAGTTGCCATATTATCATAATACCCACAACGGAAATATGCAAGCAAGACAACAAAACTCGATGGAAAAACAAAATGAATGGGAAAATACAACAAATAGTAAGGTTAGGGTTGGGAAAATGCATTTCCACCATTGGTTTGGAAAAAATATATCCCAGTCGTCCACTTGAAACCAACCTTGATGATGATGTGAAGGTCACATGGGATACAGTGACATGGCCTCCACTGGATGGAATCACGATATTCAGTAAGCATAATCCTCATTTCTTTTTCCAAATTTTCACATGTATTCAATAGAATAAATTCTATAATAATGAAACCTATGGTCCATACATTTTGGTAGCAAGTTTGAATTAACATTAGCATTTAGGTCATATAATACATATGATAATAAATATACTAATATGGAACCCTATGTAGTGAGTACCCAAACTTATAAGTGCACAATAATTATACTACAGAGCACATTATTTATTGGGTAGAAATCTTAGCATAAGGTTAGTGGGTTTTTACCCTAGCACATGGTAAGATGGAATAAGAAATTTTATATATTAATATAACATTTTTCTAGTGAAGGCACATGTTCATGTAGGAATGAATAAGTATTATATTAGAAAAAAATTGAGGAATGTGGGGTTGTGACATTAAATTTGGAATGTAATTATGTAATTTCTAAAAATGAGAGAATTTAAAATGTGGGGAAGCCCAAGGGTTCCACATGGAATGTGAAGAGTCATTAGAAAGTTCTAAAGTCATGTATAAGCTCAGTAGAACATGGAGAGTCATGACGAAGGTCAAGAGTAACATGGGAGGTTGGGGGTCACCTCATTGATTATAAATACACCCTCATAGCTCAAGAGAGGGGAATGGGAGGAATTTTTACCATGGATTATTAATATTTGTATAAGAGAAAAGATCATTGTTTGGAAGAGAGAGTAGTGACATAATGTTCCACTATTGGGGCTAGTGTGGCAACATTGTAATGATGTATCTTAGGACTTTCCCTTAATATATAAAGTTATTGGAGTCAAATCACTTTCATGGATATTTCATGAATTATTGTAATACTATTATTTTACTGTTTGAGGTGTATGTTTATATTTACACATACTAATGAGAATGAACTATTTCATTGGATTCTGCATTTATCTTGTTGAATGTGCATTGTTACTTGTTTTTGTGATCATCGTTATCTTGTGAAACAATTTTCAATTTAATTAATGATTCTTTCCATGCACTTATGTGTATCTTTTAGGATAGTACTATTAATTTTATTATATAGGCTCAATCTCTTTTTTCTCATCCATGAAAGTACCTTATATAGTTTTCAATTGCATGCTTAATAATGTCAACTGAATTCCCTATTTGAAATATTGTTTGTTTAATATATTATGTTGATAATTGTAGCCAAGGAAAATCCCTAATAATAATGGTTGTGAAGCCTATCATCAATATTGGGCTCCTACTACAAATGGTGTGAGGTCTATTTAGGACTTATACAAGGGAGACCCCTATGTTGGAAACTTTCTAGCAACATCAGCACCTGGTTCGAGAAGGAGGGCTAGACGATAAGCTGAACCTATTGAGTCTATTTTGAATATTTTATGTTGAATGTATCATTCTCAAATCATAATACCAATATGTTTATCTAATAGATGAAATCTTACACTCACTGTGAAACTTATTTATAACTTCTCTCAATTAAAATTTGTTGGTGAGGGTAGAATATGCATAGTCGAGCACACATCTCAATTTCTTAAGTTTTGTGATTTTAATGAAATGGATTTTGAAGATATTTCTTGTAAATTATTCACCCTCACACTTGAAGATCAAATTAATTTACGGTATCGTACCTTTCCAACTTCCTCCATTAATTTATTTAAAAAGGTTTTCAATGAGCTTCATCAAGCTTTTGATATGTATGATTACCAAACCTTTTATAAAAGGATTAGTAAATTTAGAATGAGGCTTGGTGAATCCATAGGGGTTTTTTCTAATAGATTTCATCACCTATGTTATGAGTTTCTTGAAGAAGATGTCGATTATGTTTTCTTCAAGGAAATGTTTCAACATTTGGTTCAAATATCTTTAGAACATCGTAAATTTAAATCATTTGTTTATTGTGCTCTCCCATATTTTATTAGTCATGAGACACCTCTAACCTGAGAGGGGGAACCTATTATCCATTTTTGCCCTTGTTATCCTCCCTTTTCATCGAATAACAAGATAACCTCTAGTGCTATTATTGAATATGGGAAATCTGAAAATAAAATTTTTGGTCATCATCTTCCACCTTCTTTCACTTTCCATGGTGAAGATCATATCCGAGAAAATTTCATTGTTCTAATAAATCCATGGAGAATAAGGTGAATATTTATCCCTTGATTCCGAAAAATCGCTTAAAATCTTGAATTTGACACCATTACAATTGTTGTTTCTTGAAGGGATAATTGTTACCCCTCTTATCTACATATCATGTCCTTGTGTACCTTGATTTTCTTGATCAATATCTCCACCAAGAATTGCCTTAGATACTCTTAATGATCAACTTGTTGGTCCAAGTTTTTATCAAATATAAGGTGGTAACTTTCCATTGGTAGAGGAGAAGGATGGTGAAGATACTTTTGATTTCTCTTTGTTGTTTTAAAGTCTTGTATGTCAAGATGTTGTTCCTTCATTCTTGACTGATCTAGATTCTTTCGATCTTGGAAATCCATCAAATAAAACTTAAGCTATTAATGGGGAGAAAGCCTTTGACAATCATCATTTTACAACAATGGTCCCATTGATAAATTCCAAGGTTTATTGGCCAATCTTTTGATTTCTTAAGAAGATATTGTTATTGGAATTTCTTCTTCAGGTTATTATTCCTTGTGTCCTACTGATTGTAATGAGTTAACCTATGATAAAACTATTCCATGATATTTTAATCTACAATGTGATGAACTTAATTTTTAATTGACGGAAGGAAGTGAGTTCAGCCATCATGATGAGGAAATCAATGAAATCATAGAGAATCCATTCCTTTACTTACAAATTGTAGTCTGGCATGAGGATAATCCTTTGGTTCATATTGCTCATGAGTTTTCTCCAATGTATACATCCTATGATACAAAATTATAATATTTTTATGACTTAATAAATTTGTTTATTGAGGTTTGAAGAATATGGTCAAACCAATGATGTAGATAGCTTCCATTTAGACGATAGTGATCTTATTGAAAAAACAAATGGTAGTTATATGCATGCAATTCAAAATATGACTCATCTCTCAAAATATAATTATTCAACATCTAAAATATTAAGGACTTTTCAGTGAGTCAAGGCACTTCAACTCTTGTTAACTACTTTGTTAGGTTCTCACAAACCTAATGGGTGATGGGCCCTACAATTGTTGATTTTATTAGGCACATTTTTTTATTTAAAAACACTTAAAACATGTATTTTACCCCCTTAATTTCATATAATAGAGTTAATTTGTAGTATTAATGGGTCCTTAGGAATTTCGTTTATGCTTGCTTATTATGTGCCTAATATTATATTTTTGTAGACAATTGTGAGAATATTGGGAAAATTATGAAGATTTAGAGGGTGACACAATTCAGGGACTTGCTCCTACTATAAGAGGATCAATATTGGATAATAAATCAATAGTACCTTATCAAATTATTGCACAAATTCTAGATATCCAACGATTGAGAAAATCTAGGAATGTGTTCCTTGTCATTTAATGCAAATTCCTAGTGTTTGGAACCAGATCCACTACTTGAGGGATATTTTATTTGAAAGAGTCCTCGTTTCAAGGATAATTATTCCTCATAAATTTTATAAGTAAAATTTCTGATTTTCCCCTAGAGGCATGTATTTCTTAGTCTTCTTGTGGAGAAAACTTGTATTTTTGCAGCTCGACTTTCACTTTTAGCAAGGATGTACTTGGACTGATTCAAATAATGAAGGCTGGTGCCATTATTAGCTTCTAAAGATTGGTATCATTCATAGGAATCTAAGTATCCTTGGGCTTGGCCATCCCAAGAGCCTCAGGGCGCTTTTGTATAAATTTATTTTCTTCTTTTCACTTATTATGCACATGTATCTATTATTCTTGTTTTTCCTATTTATGCATGTTGACACCTAATCCTCAGTGATTGGGAGAATTTGAATGTGAAAAGTCATCAAGAAGATGAATTGAAAGATCACATTCATGTATATAATAGATAGCTACCTAATGGAATATATGAATTAGTTTTTCTGGAGTTACTCCTAGCCTGACATGGTATCAGAGCACAGGTCCCAGGTTCCTTTTTTTGTGCCTTGTAACTCCTCTGTCCACTACATTCTGCTCTCTGTCTCATAATCTGACATCTCTGCCTGAACGCTGGAATGTTGTTTAAGGCATGACATTCCTTGTTGTTTAACGCATGGGTTGGTTCGACTATTCCTCTGCCTAAACGCTACAAATTTATTATCCAATATTGATCCTCTTATAGTAGGAGAAGTCCCTGAATGCCTAGGACGACTCGTGCTTTAGAGCACTAACACTGCCATTCAAGGTCGAGAAAGGTGTTAGCACGCTGCCACATCAAGCTGCTGAGCATAGCTGCAGTCATGTTTTGTGTATCAGAGGCATCCAATATATGAAACACTGGCCTGAAACGCTATTTGACAGGTATCAAATATGGTATCCGATATATTTAAAATGTTGTTTGATATGTATTGAGCGGGATATTCAAAACACTGGGTTAGAGAAACGTTGTCTAACATAATCCCTCCATATTTACATAAAATGATGGTGCTAGTAACTAGCTTTGGATGGTATTAACGCTTCCCACGGGAATACAGGCTCCGTATGAATATACCTGGGTAACTTATATCTGAATCAAGTGATTTATCCCACGCGAAGTATGGTATTTCATATTGGATATTTCAGACTCAAAACGAACAGTTGCATTCTGCTTTACTTCTTCTACCGTCGAAATACGAAATTTGTGAAACAAAATTTGTTGGGAGAGTCGTTTCATTAAAGTAGGAAATCTTCTTATGTTTAAGCGGGTAGCACTTAGAGCAAAAGAGCTAACAATTTTCTGGATTGGTTGTGCGACTCAAGTATTGGCGGGGTAGCATTTGTATGAACCGATGAGCTGTGAATTCCAATATGTGTGACCATGGTTGCAGGGTTGAACAGTGGTATATCTGAAGCACTGTTTGACATTGAAACGCTGTTTGACATATTTACGTTGTCTGACATTGAAACGTTGTTTGACATTTCAATTGTATGCTGATTGTCAAGTAAAATTTGTCGAGATTGAACCAAAGAAGAAAGAGAAGGAACAGAAGAAATCTAAATGATTCACATTCCATATAAATCCAAATGCTGTATTGAATGGGGCATGCGTAGTTTTTTCATTTAAATCATTTGAATGTTACCCTGCTGCATCGTAAAGTTAAAGCACTAAAATGATATGTAATATATAAATATAACATTTTGAAACATTGAAGTTATATGTATATAATATTTGAATGAAGTGCTGATGTTTTTATCAAACATTGGAGGGATTTGAAGAAACATAGAGGATAAAGTATTTTTTTTATCAGCAGAAGTACTTTTTCTATCAGTAGAAGTATTTTTTTACATAATGCATTCAATCATCTCTGTGGTAGGAATAGTTTTCACTGGCAAGGAGAACTATCCTGATTGGTCCCGGATGATACAACACACCCTCATCTTCAATGAGTTGTGGAAAGGAGTGTGTGTCAGAGAAGGAGACAGTGACCCAGAAAAGCCTACATCAAACAAAGAGCTCGCCATCTGGGAAAACAAGAATAACAAAGCGTATGCATTAATTGTAGTATCTGTAAATAAGGAGGTGAGTCGCCACATTTCATCATATTCAACTACCTTTGAAGCTTTACAAAAGCTGAAAGAACTCTATGACTCACATTCTGCACTTGAAGT
>APFE030011131.1:0-50046 GCA_000404065.3 Pinus taeda
AATACCCAGTGCAGAGGGTGCGATGCATATCACCTTCCCAGTGTAAAGGGTGCGATGCATACTGGATGGCCCCTCTGTAGGTTGCGATGGGTGAGAATGGAAAAATGGTAGAGACAGTTGTGAGGTGGAAGATTATAGAATCTTCCAGAAGCTTCCCCTCTGACACTTGCCTCTCTGTTTTTGACCAGGGATGAGTAAGAGATCATCAGTCTCCAAGTGGAATCAAGAACTATCAGAGAGAGGACACTAATCAAGACCCCTGAAGATGACTCACCGCCATATAGTCATCTATATATGGATCCCTCATCACAGAGATTCAGAGGCTGGAATCTTGTATCTTGTAGAGAAGTCCTGTTGGTTTTCTGGTGAAACTTCATAGTGTTGGGTGATCTAAGCTTTACTCGAGGTGAAGAAGGGCTTTCTTGCTGGAGGATGATGCTGGGTCAAAACAATTGGTTGTAATCCTCTTGCTATTCTTGATATTAATAAATCTATTCAAGTTTTCCTCCACATTCTTGTATGTTTGATTGTATATGCATTTGTGTGGTTAATACATATCTGGTCCTGTGTTGCCAATTAGTCAGAATGGTTTGAAAATTTTTTGATAGATGTGGAGAATATTGTAGTAGATGTGGAGAATACTTTGATAGATGTGGAAAAGCAGATTGATACGAGTTCCTTTTTGCAGGTTCCAGCCCTAGAAGAACAGATGAATATTCCTCCTATTTTGCAAACTCCAGCCAATGAAGACATACATGCAAAAAGAACCAGGGAAGAAGGTTCTAGCTAAGTAATGGACACTACAGATGACCATTTTGAGATTAGTTATAGGAAGAGGCCCAAGCTTAATCATGTAACTGAACAAGAAGGCACCATTGACACAATGGAAATCATTAACACTAACACAATGGTTGGAAGGAATAAACTCTTAGTAGCTTCAGAAGAAACACACCATCCTTCTACCTCAAAAACCAAACTTATTGAAAAACAACTTAGCATTGAAGACTCTTCATCCAACAGGCTTGTGGATAAAGAGAAAGATATAAAAGAAAAATACAAGGAAATTAAGTTGAGAAATGAGGTATTAAAGGTTGAGACTTATGCCTAGTACTTTAAGCAAAAACCTACAAATCAAAATAGATTAATGTCGGCCTTTGACATTAAGATAGGTAAAATACAAATGACATTCATGCAGCCTATAGTCCAGCAACCCAAATCATCAGAAAACTATAGGACGATTGAATTTGAAGTTTTGGCTAGGGATGTTCACCCTATTGATCAAATTGAGTTCCACAAATAGGCAAGTGAGATGATTTATTCCACCCTGACAAATAAAGAAATGACTATGCACAAACTTCAAAGTTCATTGGATAATATCACTGCACAATATAAACTGGAAAAGGCATCCTCATAGGCCAAGGACAACAAAATCAAGTCACTGGAAGACTTGATGATTGAGCTTGGGTATAATCCCAGTGATGTCAAGGCTACAAAGAAATTGATAAAGAAGAAGAATGAGGATATTGTTGCTTTAAAGAAACAACTAAAGTTGCCTCATTTAGAACATCCACAGACCAATGAGGTCTTAGAAATTCAAACTCAGTAGGAGGAGATGATGGATCTCATTCTCCAATTAAATGATCAATTGAAAGAAATGGAGGAGTTGGACAACTTAATACAACTGAAACAAGCTAGCCTTGAGAAAACCACTGCCATTGCCATTCCCACAATGACTACAACAGTACCATCAACCTTGGCAGCTTCATTGGCCCCCACAGCTCCACTATCTACAACACTTCCAGCTGCAACAACATCTACATCAGCAACAGGTTCAACAACAACAGTAGCTCAGCCAAGTGATGAGGCAAGAAAATTGGTCAAAGCAATGGAGGACATGTCCATTCAGACCATAGAGATAAACATACTTAAAGAAAAGATAACAAGTCTAGAGGACGAGAAGAAACTTGCACAAATTATGCCCAAGGATGAAGTTCAGAAGTCAACCAGGTTGACTGAAAGAATGAAGAATTTGGAGAAAGAGCTAACATTGAAGGAGCCACTTGCCTAAGCTAAAGAACAACTATGGGCCAATATCATTGACTCTGTCAATGATATTTGGCCATCTATACAAGTCATCTTTGAATAAAATTATTTAGTCAAAGAGGCTACAAAAGCAATTCAAAGAGTTAAGGCTGAACTTGGAGACATGCAGAAGAAGCCACCAAAATAATCCACTTCCTTAACTCTAAAAATAAATATGAATTGCAGGAGTTGGACATAGCTGACAGGACTGACACCATACTAGAAGTGAAGAAAGTGCTCACGAAGATGAACCTAATGATAAACTTTGAGGACAAATGCCAAACCATGGAGCTGGCTATAGACAGGTTCATGGTTAAGTTTGATGCTTTGAGGCAGAAAGGTCTAGCAAATCCCTTGGTGATAAATGACAAATTAATGCCACATGAAGACTACAACAGGAAAATCAGAGAAGTGGCAAGAGATCAAGCCAATAACTCTTCTACGAAGGGGATTCCTACAGGAAAGGTTTTGTACCAAACTTTTGATAATTTATTTTACCTCCAGCATGAGGTAAAACACCTTTTTGTGAACAGGTCCACCTTTGTAAAGTACACATAAACAGATGAAATCTACGGAAAGATGGTAAATATCAAATTCTGAGATATAGACACATGGGAGAAATTAAATGACTTACTGTAAAATGCAAAGTAAAAGTGAAAACAATGCAGTTAAAGGAAAGCAGAAGGCCAGCTCAGATGAAAGAGTATCACTTGAAAGGGCAGAGTAAAAAGAACAGTCAGCATGGAAGACCAACAACAAAGGAGAATAAACAACAAAAGATCAAAGAATAAGACAACACAGCCCAATAAACAAGGACAGATTGCAGCAGTTGAATATCTGTCTCTATCTTCTTGCATGGAGATATTTATTTTTCCTAGATTAATTCCCAAGACATTTTGGGATTTTTTGTAAACTATTTTTGTATAAATACTTCATAATTCGAAGTATAGAGTGTGGATTGCTAGACATTTCTATAGTTGTATTAATCTGTAACTTGAGGGTTCATTGTACCAATTTTTCAAGTTAGCAGACTGGATTGAGTAATAAAGAGATTACATTATAGGATTCATGTGTTGAGCTACTTCAATGAAGTATTTTCTTTTGTCAAATTGTTATCTTCTTATGAATTTCACATAATTGCATGTTATCTAAATTGAACGAATTAACTAGAATTATATTACAAAACTTGTTTAAGTACACTCTGTCTTGAACAGTTAATCATTTTATTGTTTTCTTCTGATACTCGGATCTGTGAATCCTTAATTGCTCTCCCATCTCAGTTGACCTCTTTCACTTTCTTCATTATCCAGTTTAAGGAAACCTTAATTTCTCCTTGGATCCGATTGAAATCAACTTCACTATCTAGCCTTAAGATCTGAATTTACTCAGCTACCTTGCCCTGTAAACACTATCTTTAGAACTTGATCCAGTCTTGTTTGCTTGACATTTGACCCCATAGCCCCATGGTAAAAGACATCCCTCTATCCATCAAAATCAATGATTCCACCACCAAATCTAAATCAAAACCCAAGTATAATCATAACTAGCCTAAAATCAATTAACTAAACAAAGTTAAATCATAAACAGAGAGTCCTCTCTGAGCATTAGGAAGGCTAGATCCTAATCTACAAATTAGATTCATGGTTACCTCTATCATTTCTTTCACAACAACTCTAGAGAAATTTTGGAGTGATAACATAATATGAAATCTTTATTAAAATCATATGAAGATAAAGATGGAGTATTAATGATAGGTATTTTAATAGAATCGAAAGCTAATTTTTTAGTTGACCCCATTTATAAATAATTTTCTTTTTAATTAAAATTTTGCAATAGTGAAATGGTTTGTGAGAAATCAGACACAAAACGTTTAACAAAGCCGATCTGCCCTAAAAATGACTACATAGACTTTTTATTATGAGGTAGAGGAATTTCAACAATAGCTTTGATTCTTTCAGGATCAACAGAGATGCCATCTTTAGACACAATAAACCCTAAAAGTTTTCCTTCATTTAAAGCAAAAAATGACTTTTTTGGATTTAATGAAATTCCATATTTTCTAAATATTTCACAAATTAGTTTCAAATCATGTACGTGATCACTTATTTTCTTTGAATAAATAGTAATATCGTCAAGATAAATCACTATAGATTTATTAATTAAGCCTTTAAAAGAAATCTCCATTGCCCTTTGAAACATGGTTCCTATGTTGGCAAGACCAAATGGCATCTTTTGGTAAGCATAAGTGCCCCATTTAGTCTTGAAGGTTCTCTTCAACCTGTCATCAAGATGAACAAGAATATGGTTGTAACCTAAAAAGCCATCCAAAAAGGACATTAGTTGTGAGCCAGCCACTGACTATAAAACTTGTTCCATAGGAGGTAGAGGAAAATTATATTTTTGGGAAGCTTTATTCCAGTTATGAAAATCAATACAAATCCTAATATTTCCATTCTTTTTTCTTACTGGAACTAAATTCAATTCCCATTTTGAATGCCTAACAGGAAATGTGATTTTAGCTTTGAGAAATTTATTTAGTTCAGTCTTAAATTGAGACGCCAAGTTGGGATGGGTTTTACTGAGTTTTTGTTGAACAGGTTTGACTTCAGATAACATTCAAATGGTGTGGTGAATAATAAATGTATCGAAATTTCTCAAATCATTGTAATTCCAGGCAAAAACATCCTTATATCTCCTTAATAAATGAATAAAACTAAGTCTTTCATCCAGGGATAATCCAAGGCCTAAATTAACATTCTTTGGTTCATCATCAGTCCCAATATTAATTGTTTCAAATATCATTGCACTACTCCGAACTTTGTAGTTCATTTTTTCTCTTAAATTTGTCTTTTAAATCGTATCAATCCTCAAGCTTAACTACTTCTTTGGGCAAAGAAATTTCACTGAATTTATCATTGGAAGAGGTATTTAGATTTATGCCATGTTCTTCCTCGTCAATGATTTGATCAGAGTAAGTTCCTTTAGAGGTCAGGAAGTTTATAATGTCCTCATCATCATTGAATACTCTCCAATTTGTGATCAGAGTAAGTTCCTTTAGAGGTCAGAAAGTTTATAATGTCGTCATCATGATTGAATATTCTCCAATTTGTGACATTGTGTGGAATGGAAGGACGAAAGATTAATTCTATTGAAAATCTATCAAGGCTAAAATTTTCATGAGGGATCAAATTGGATGCTCCATTTTCCAAAAGGTCTGCGCTAGCATTTTGGATCCTAGGAATTGGTGATATATTAAATGTTGTGAAATGAGAAATCAACTCTTAGAATTAACAACTGATAATGCTTGAGATGACTGGAAACACAGTGAATATTGTTACGTACCTATCTTATGACGATCTCTGAATCACTATGTACTTTCAGAAATTTTACGATCTCTGAATCACTATGTACTTTCAGAAATTTTACTCCAAGGTTGATTGCTTTCTGCAATCCATGTACTAATGCCTCATATTCAACTACGTTGTTGGTGCACTCAAACTGGAGTCTGCATGCAAGCATTACCTTTTCTTTGTTTGGGTTAACCAAAATACAACCAATTCCTGCACCCTCATTAGATTGTGATCCATCAAAATAAAGTGTCCAGAAATTATTTACATCACTGTTTACATTGTTGTTTGCAAAATTGACACATTTAGAAGAATCTGTTTGGGAATAATTTAATATCTGTGAAGAGACATATTCCTTAGGAAAAGGAGAAGTGTCAGTTGAAAAGCAGTCAAAAAAATAACTTAAAATAACTTTGTTGTGTAGTTTCTCAAAATATTATTGGTAAATGCAACTGGTTCATTTTCTTCTTCAAGATCAATGACTACGAGTTTCATGTGTTTTTCACGGTCTACTCTAATCTGGTTTGGCTTACCATTGTATGGAAGCTAGAGGTGAGACCAATCTGTGGTGAAGTATCCATGTAATTTTGCAGACCAATCTCTGCTAAGGATTAAACCATAGAACCCTGGAATGTCAACCACTAAAATATCAATAGTTTGGAAAATTTTAGAATTGGAAGACAATCTGATTAACACCCCTTTCAATTCTCATAGAACTTTAACTTTTATCTTGTCCAACTGCACAATTTTCACAGCAGATTTTTGTGGTTGAATATTCAGTTTTTAACAGACTGAATATGGCATTATGTTAGAGGAAGCTCTTGAGTCTGCCAGGAATTTTTGGACGTTTTTATTAAAAATTTCAAAAGTTAATAAAAAAGGAGGTGTATGAGAACTTGATCGATCACCAATCATAATAGCATCAGCAGGATTAGATTGATCAATGGAAGAATTAGAAGAGCAGTTTTTTATTTTTGAATATTTAGCAATAACAGCAGAAGGAAAAGAGGAGGAGGGACAACGTTTAGCGCATTTAAAAGTAACTTATGTTGTTGCTTTAATTTACTCAACTCAAACATTGAAATGTTTGCCTTACCCTTCCTCATATCTTCTACTATATTGTAATCAATACTATATGATATTAAAAGAGCCTTCGATGTTGAAGATGAGGGAGATGAATTAGGAGAATTTGAAGAAGATTGTTTCTTTGTCGTACCTTTATTACCAAATGAATTGCTGGTAGTTTTCTGAGTTTTTTGTGAAGTATCAGGAGCTTCCTTGCTTTTTGTGATAACATGCAATGCTTCTTTCTCTGTTTCATTATCTGAGGAAAAAGGCAGGAAATCCCATAGACTATTGGCTTCATTTACTTATTCTTCATCTTCTTCTTTGACTAGTAAATTTTTGTCTTCTTCTTCATCAGAATCTATAGATGAGATTTGAGCAGGAGGCAATGATTGAGCAGGTGGATTCCTCTTCACAAGCCTGAAAGATTTCCTGGAAAAACTCTCTGCCACCTCTCTCTTTAGATCAACTAATTCATTTTTCATGGATTTGATAATTTTTTAAAAACCTTCAACATCAAATGCATCCTTGTCGATTTCTTTTTATGTTCTTCCTTTTCTTTCTTCGTAGATTTCCTTTCATCATTCGTTGTTTTCTTCTCTAAAGATAAAATATGTTTTTCAACTGCTACTGCCTCTTTCATGTTATCAGCCAAGGTTGTTTTCTTTGCCCTGTCTACAAACATAGAAATGTTAGGTGATAAAGCACTAACGTACCATTCTATGTGTACTTCATCGCCAGGTCGAGATGTTTCTGGGATTTTGTTTAACACTTTATTAAATTTGGAATTGAAATCCTTAACTTTTTCATCTGCAGAGATTTTCAAATTTGACAATTCATTAATTAGAGTTGCAGTAGTTTTGTCATTGCCATTTTTTTAAGGGAATCTTCTTCAAAAGTATTCCAATTATTTATTGACCCTGCAGGTAGAGAGAAGTACCATGATGTTGTTGTTCTTTCAAAAGTGTATGGGAATAATCTGCAGACAACGTCTTCTTGATTAAGAGTGTTCAAACTAATGGCTAACATAAAATTATTCAAGTGTTCTTCAGCAAAAGTACCACTATTAGGATTAAATTTTAGGGCGTTTAGGGATGGTATGTAGGTGAGGGGGCATGGAAACTTCCCAAAGATTGTACCACAGTCGATTAGCTTGATTTTGATTAGTTATTCTTGGGTTAATCATAGGAACTATGGGGATTGAGATAACGACAAGACTTGTTGATCCTGTCAGAGGAGCTGAAGAAGTAGTGACAACAGATGAGGTAGCTCTAACTGTAGGTGAATTACTTGTTTGAACAGAGGGTGTGGATGTAATGGGAAGACGATGATAAGATGTAGGAAAATAAGGTGTGGAAGGGGATGATGATGTGATACTCTTACTAGAAAAAGGATCTAAACTAGCGGTAGGCTTCTTTGTCCTCTGAGAAGGTAATGGAAACTCAAAAGGAGGAATCCCATGCTTCTCACTTTGGGATCGAGTTATAGCATATGTGGATTTAAAATGAGAAGTGATACTTCCTTTAGATGACTCAGGCTTATCAATATGCTTCTCTAAAAGTGAAAAACTTCCTAAATTTTCAATGATATTTTCAACCTCGTGAGTTTCAATTGGTTGTTCAGGACTAGGAGTTTGAACTGAAGGTTCACTGGTTATTTCTCCAACAGGGCTGAGAGATGTATTGGATGGTTTAGCAATATCAGACCATCGATTCGAAGAAGAGATCTAAAAGCTGAAGGTGATTTGGGCGGGGATTGAATCTTAGAATGACCTAAAGATTTAGGCTTAGATTTTCTTGCCACTCATAGCCTTAGGCCTTCTTTCTAGCGCCAAAAATGTCATAACCAACATTCGGGGAAAACCAACCGGTCAAGATTGAAATTAGATCTGTATCCATTGAAGTGGAGGCTCTGATTGAGATTTTAGGACCAGTTTCTCATTCACATAAAAATGTATAAAAGGTTAATAAAAAAGAGTTAGATAATTATACTAACTTGACAATATATATCTAGCAACTTAATATAACCTAAGATGTATGCTAACTTAATAATGTGTCACCCGAGCGTTTTTGAGCTAACATATACTTAAGATCTCCAATATCACTTTGCAATTTAGATCGTTAAGTAAATTGAATGTGATTTCCCACATATAAAAACAACTCGATTAAATAGTTAATTTGAATTAACTTTAAAAAAAAACATCGTACATGAGAAACTCAATGAATCATTCAAATGATGTATATCACTTCCATTAGCCTTTAGAATAATGAAAATACTAATCAGATTAAATACACCCAAAAAAATGAAATGATTAAATAAATTTTTTTAAAAGCAAAAGCAGATAAATCCAGAATAATAGTACCCAAGACAGTCCACATTGTGCTTCTCCAGAAAATGCTTGTTGGTTAAGACAGTCCACATTGTGCTTCTCCAGAAAATGCTTGTTGGTTCCACTTTAGAATAAAGAGTAGATTACAGACAATAGTGCACAATAAGTGTCTTTGAATAAAAAATTCAGAAACCATAACTGATCGAGGACATGGGCATTTATACAATATGAAATACTAATTGTTTCCTTCTATTTCTCAACCAGAAGGTAAATAAAAAGAAAGTAAAACAAAATATTTGTTGAATCAGATGCCATGGCTGAATTCGAAAGATATTTGTAACCAATTCCATATTAATTGGACCATACTGGTATAAGCCGAAGGGTTGGTTTGTTTTTTAATAGCAAATACTTTGTGGAAATGGGTCTCTTTTAAACTATGTTTTAACCTCCTCTGCCCACTATAAGTCATAACAAAAAGTTACGATATCAAACAGACCCAAAATTCCTTTCACCTGCTTTAAGATATGGTATCAGGTATGAATAGCGGAGGGCGATGGATGTCGTGGGATTTTTTAAATGAGTTCTGAAATGAGACCTCTGATATGGCTAGTATTTTGTGATAAAATGGGAGCGGAAGATGTAAAGGGAGGAGGGATATCAAAAGTTTTATATTTCAGGGATCTATTTAAATAAGTTCTGAAATGAAGCATCTTCTGATATAACGTGGAAAGGTAAGCAGGTAGTGGAGACATATATTGGTTTTAAAGCTGCAGCCACTTTAAAAGGTTTCAAAACCGCTTTATCATGGTTAAAGTGCAGAGCCACTTGATTAGAGATTTTAACCCATAGCCACTTTATAATATAAATCTTGGTCTTGGGGCTATGTTATTATTAATTAAGATTTAAAACAAAATAAATAATTTTATAAAGTTTTTATATTCTGAAAGATTGAAGCAATCAACACTTAAAATCAAAAGGGTCTCTATAATTATTATGATAATAATAAAGGAAAGTGGAGGTGTTGTGGTTTCACCACAATACAATCTTGGGAAATTTCAAGGAGTGCACATTGTGAACTTGGAGAAGAATGTCAAAGAAAATTTGAGAAATATAGTCCTACAAAGGCATGCCTTAAAGAGTCACAGAGCATAGATTTACTCTTGAATATGGACTTGAAAATCAGGCACTCCTTACTGAAACATTGGCACAAATCAATCTTGTCACCATGTTTGAGAACATCATTTTTGAAAAGGATGATAATATACAACTGATGCAAAAAAAATTGAACACCTTCTACGAGAAAAATTTAGAACTTGAAAATAGGATGCAAATTTGTGTTATAAAAGAAGAGATGCAAAAGGTTGAGAAGCTTCAAGGATCAACACAACTTGCATGAAAAAGTACAACAGAGAGATGTAGATAATAAGTTCATCATAATTCAAGAACACCAAAAAATTGAATTTGCAGATTTAAGTAGGGTCTAGGCATGTCAAAGAAATGGAAGACATCAGGTCCATACCTATGGGGTTCTTTGTGAATATATGCTCATCAAAAGTTGGATTTTATTTACAAATATCATATTGGAAATAGATTATAAGAATTTACGAGTACAGAATAAATAATTATGCATCTAATCTATCTTGAAATAAGTTGCCATTCCTTTCTTTATTTTCCTTTGTTGGAAGATATAATGAAGTTGATTTTTGAAGGAAAAGAGGAAGATAGCAAGCCATATAGGACCTTTACACTCATGGACAAGGTTCGAATTTTATGGATTCTGCCCCTTGTCAAATACTTTAGTCAATATTTGAACCTAATTACAATTCAAGCATGCAAGGTTTCAAGAGGAAACAATCAAGTTTCGTGATGCATATGTGGTGATTCCCCTTAGGGAAATTTTATACGTAGAGGTGAAGGTGGCATATCACTTGCAACAGTTGAAATTGGCCAAGCAGACAAGGATCATGTATGACCAATGAGGGCTAATAAGTGCACTGGTCCTTTTGAAGGATTTGTGGTTGACAAAATCTATAGGTTGCTCCAAAAGAATTGCAGACACCACCCACTGAAGGCCTGCAAAAATACCAAAAGAATATGATTATATTTCTAATTTGGCAAAAGTAGTGGAAGATTACATTGAAGCACAGGCCAAGAATTGATTGATCAACTTCAACCTCAAGATGAAATTGATATCTCAGGGATGTAAACTCCAAGTCTCACAAGATTACTTATATTGAGCAATCTCATTCATAATAGATGGAGGGATAATTTTTACAAGTTTTCTATCTTGCTATGGGGAAATGCTTCCATCCAGTCTCTTGATCATTAGTTGTGTGCTTGCAAGATTGAAGCTATCGAGATAATTGTAGCATGGATATTTAATCTTAATTAGCAAAAATCATTAGATAGTACAACCACCACCAAGGTTACTGTAGGGTATGACTAAGACATTAAAGGCTCTCTCCCAAATTGTAATCTCTTCCCTACAATTTGTCACATCAAAGCTCATTGTATTTCCTCTTGTAATATTGCAAATATTATCTTGTCATAAAATATCAAATATCAAGGTTGATCCAGATTTAAATATGAATGCAACAAATTATAGACATAACCATAAACACAGAGATGCAGCATAAATAATACTTCATTTCATTAATGTAAAATACTGAAATATCCTTACAAACAGGAATGGAAATAAACTAGCTAGGGCGATGGTAGCTTATCTCTGAGAAGAGATGTGGCAGCTACATGTCTCTGAATTGTCTTACAATGAGGCTCAAGGGCCTTTTTATTATTGAACAATAAGAGCATACCCTAAACAACCAAAACCCTAACCCGAGGAGATGAACACCAAGAGTTTATGGACCCCGTTGGGGTGAGTTGGACAACCAACTTCCTGGGGTCGCGACTTGGTCATATTATCTCCGTTTGACGCGCATGATAACCTGTTGGAAAGATCTCTCCGAGGATGACGACGGAAAAGACGATTTTAGGCAGAATATCAAGGGCAGTATATTTCCAAAAAAACGTCGTTTAGGACCTCAAAACGGCTCCAGAAGTTTAGGACCTGAAAAACTGCTAAAAATAGTAAACTGTGCTACAATTAAGGAAACTGAAAAACTAAAAGAAGCAATCGTGGGGGTCCAAGAGGAATTGGCAGGTGGCCACCAATATCCACCTAGATCATTCATCCCCCCTTAGGAAGCAATGGTCCCCATTGAGTTGAGTTCCTCCATGAGATGAGGAAACTTCTGCTGAACTTGGTCCCTAGTGAACCACTTGCCTTGGTGAAGGAGTTGGCCTGATTTGACAACTCGATACAGTTGGATATTCTACTAGCGAGTGTGCTTGATCTGTGTGTCCATGATCTGATCAGTTGCAGCTAGTTCCATGCAATCTGGATTTAACTCTATGGGTGTGAGATGTTTTGCAATGTCGGATGTGTCTAGTAATGGTGGAAAGTATGGCTGAAGGCGGTCCACATTGAACATTGGGTGCAGGCCAAGGAATGGGGGAATGTTGAGCTCAAATGCATTGTCTCCCACAACCTTGGTAATATTGTAAGGACCAAATTGGACTGGTCTGAGTTTTTGATAGACTCCGGTAAGGTGTTCCTTTTGCAAATGCAACCAGACTTTGTCGCCCACCTGAAACTTGTGTGGCACCCGATGTTGATCATGTCGCTTCTTGTACTTGGCATTTCATTTCTTCGGAATCTCATGGACTTGTTGGAAAATATGTTGGATGTGCTCAATGAAGTTGTTTGCCTTATCTATTTCAGATTGGACATGAGTCGAATCTGCGTGAGTAGCTGTAAACGACATGGCCATATTAATGGGACATAGTGGGTGGAATCCCAGGCCCACCTGAAAAGGGTTGTGGCCAGTCGAGCTGTGGAGAGCTCGGTTGTAGCTATGCTGAACATAGGGGAGGCTCTCGTCCCATGTGCGTGGATGCTTTGAGTTGTACATGCACAGAATGTGTACGATCATCCTATTGACAACCTCTGTCTGACCATCAGTTTAAGAATGGAAGGTTCTGGACTTAGTGAGTTTGGTGTCCAGCATCGACTAGAGACTGGACCAAAATGTACCGAGGAACCTGTTGTCCCGATCTGAGATGATAGACTGTGGGAACCCAAAGTGTACCCACACTCGTTCAAAGAAGAGTTTAGCAGTGGCTTCAGCTGTGATATTCTTCTTGCAGGCTGCCATAATGGCCATCTTCGAGAACCCATCGATGACCACAAAAACACAGTCATTTCCATGCTTAGTGGAAGGAAGGCCTGACATGTAATTTATGGTGTTTTCGCACAGATTGTCACGACAACGCTCAGCCCTGGGGCTGTCACCCTGATCCTCGATCTCTCCGTTTAAGCCTGTCTCCCGCGGCTAAGGAGGGTAGACCCTATAGGAAAATGGATGACCAATTGTAAATCGATTGGGTTGGGAGACACGAAGGGAAACTAGCACTAAAATGATTTTATTAAATTTACAGACCAGTGCCTTATAAAATAAATGATTAAACGATTATTTATCAAATGCTGCAAAGATATAAACTCATTAACAATCGTTTACCATCAGATAATTCAAGCAATGCAAAATATTCGATAGATGCACAATGCTTTAATAGTGATCCAACGATTAAAACTCAATAACGATATTCCAGCAATTAAAATTTCGAAAGATAAATGCCTTAAACAACCACGTAATTTCAAGTGTTAACCAGAGATTACATTCATATAGATAATCTTTTAAATGATCATTCAAGCATATTTAACCACATGAAAATGATAAACATTAATCCCACATCAAAAATTTAGCCTCAGCAGAAAAGATAAAACCTAAGAAATTCCTAATCCAAAACTAAAATTGGCAAAAAAATTTCCCAAAATATTTTTATATTTTTCAGATATAACTAAATGAAACTTTTAAATCTAAATGATATTAAATCTAAACTAAATTAAATCAGAATCTAAACTATAAGAAAACAAATTCTTTATGCCTTTTTTAAAGTTTTATAATTTTTATGAATTTTTGTTGTTATATTTTTAAAAGAAAAACTTAAAATTTAAATCTAAACTAAAACTAAAGTTTTGAATCCAAGAAACTAAAAATCCTAACTAAAGTCTAAAAAGGGACTTTTTATATTTTATATGTTTTTATGATTTATCACTTTTATCATTTTTTATTTTTAAATAAATCTAGAAAGGATGTAAACTTAAAACTAAATAAAAAATAATCTAGAGCCTTTACAAACTAAGCTAAGCTAAAAAGCATTATACGTATGAAACTAAAAAGAAAAGTTACACTGAAATAAAATCAAGAAATTATAAAAAAAATCGACTATTTGGTTATGCTCAGCAAGTGCAGGTTCCCAACGACAGCAAAGGCAAGACGTAAAGGGCTCGAGGGACTGCATGGAGATTGGATAGGAGTTCAAGCATTCAAAGGCGATCAACATGCTGAGGACTTGGGCATTTGCTGGACGAGTTATTGCTGCAGTTTTGATGTGCAGGTGAAAAGAACTGAGCGATGGGAGGTATGGAGAATGGCACGCAGATCCGACAGTGATGGCAGGCAGAGGACAACGGAATGGTTATTGCAGTGAGGGAGCTTAGACCACGCGGAATGGATAAAGAAGGCGCTGAGAGCTCAATGGCACAAGGACTGCGTGAGGCAGTGGGAAACGTGAATAGAAGATTCAGCTGCGTGAAAGAAAAATCAACAATTTGTTTGCTGGAGGAAACTGCAATAGCGTGACAAAGGAACGTATGAGGAAGGGACAGGATTTGGCACACAGGGGCAGCAGATAAGAAGCTAATGTTGCGTGAAGAAAATAAGGAGAGTTTTGCTGCGTGGGAGATGCACTGCGTGAGAGGTGGCGACTAAGAAAATTGATTGATGCGTGGGTAATAGAGCAGTGATTTATTTTTGCAGCTACGATAGCTAAGGATAGCTGGGGGATTTAAAAAAAACGATTTTGCAATCCTTGGAAAAATATTCCAAACCCCAGAAGTTGATATCAATGAAACTGGTGTAAAATTTCTTCCAGATCTGAAAACAATTGAAATTGAAACCCTTGGACAATGAAACAACGTAGATAAACCTTAGAAATCTTCAGAAACCCTACAACCTAGAATGGAAAATCACCCAAAAATAATATGTGCATAAAACAAAACTAAAACCCTAGATCAGCTAAAACATCATTTACAACTTTTGACTCTTAAATAGCCAGATTTATCAATAATCAATAGTAATATTATCAAAATTTCAGATTTACTATGAAAAACTTCAGAAATCTCTCATGCAATTTAGAAAAACAAACTTAAATGATAAACCCAGGATTGAAACTAGCTGGGCTCTGCAAGAGAATGCTTGCGGGAATTGGCTGGTTCAGCCGAGAACTTCCCCAAACGCCCACTGATCTTCTCGATAAAGGTTTCCTACACAGCTCACTTCAACCATCAATAAAGAGGGCAACAACAATACTAGATCCCAGATACAATGGAGATACCTGCCACTATTTCAGAAAATTCTAATACTATTCAAACCCTAGCAAGTAAACAAGATACCTGTGTTCAACAATATTCTACATCAAGCTATTACTAATGGCTGAAAATAAAAATATGCAGAAAATAAAACAGCTCACAAAACTTCAGGATAGTAACACCAGCAAGATTTCAACCCCAAAGTTTTTCTTTATTAGCACCAAAAAAAGTTTACAAAAGAACTTTCTTCAGCACAAGACTCACAGATCGAATCATCTCAAATGACCCCTAGCACCCTATTTAAAGGAAAAAATCCCAACAGCTAGTTCGAGTGATCCATGTCAAAATGATCTAGACCGTCGACGAGGATAAAGATATCTCTTAATCTCATCCGTCGAATTTTTAATACATTAAAAAAATTGAAATTCTGCATTTATTTACTCAAAAAATTATTATTTATTAATTTTTAAGTTTTCAATTTATTATATATATATATATATATATATATATATATATATATAATATATATATATATAAATAATATGTTTCAAATTTTATTTATTGATTTTATTTATTAATTATTATTATTTATCTTCTTTTTTTCTAATTTTATTATAATTTTATCTAATTTATATATGGATCCTCAAAACTTAGCCTTGGAAAAAATTCCCTAGGACCTAGGACTTAGGACCTATGGGGATTAAAAACATTTCCTCAACCCTCAAGACACTTTACATCATGACTTTACAATTTTACACTCAAGGGAAAACTCCTTTGACATAGACCCATAAACCACCTAGTTCTGCGACCAAACATAATCTAGCAGATGAACACACTAGGATTCTCCAAACTCCAAAATGACAAAATTCATCCAGCTTTGGGGCAGGTTGAAGAAAACTCGACGATCATGGATCGGTGAGACAAAAAACCTTTCGGAACGTAGATTATCACTAGAAAATTAGGTCCACCTAGGCAATTTACATACATGACTCAACTCTGCTAAGATTATTTACAATTCAACATGCAGACTAGGTTTACAACTTAATGTAATCAAGTCGATGATGACTGTCGAATGGCATGAACACGTCGATGAAGCGCTATCCCTTTTTGCGAAGAAAAGGGGGTGTACTGCTTATGGGTAGTTGACACGTAGTGGTCAACATCTCGCTCTACTTGGGGACACGTTGTTGCCCTGTAGGAATGTGAGAATCCAGAATCTCCACCCATGCAACACACATCAGAAATTAGTAGCGTCCATTCAAAAATCATCATATAACATTTAAGCACATGAAAGATAGAAGCTCTTCATTTATTAACAAGGAAAGTAAATCTAATCCTAAAACAGAAATAAAATGCTGAAATAACAAGGAGTAGGGTTAGAAATATAATACAAAGGATGCCCTATGGCATCAGATATCATCTGTGAAGAACAACTTGAGCATTTGGCCATTCGCAGGTAGATCAAGTGGTTCACCATCCAATCTGCTCAACTGGAATGAGTTTGGTCCAACTATATCTCGAATGATGTAAGGTCCCAGCCACAAACTATCGAACTTCTTATGTTTTCCTGGTTTCTCATTCTTGTGATCCCAAAGAAGTACCATATCTCCCACCTGCAAAAATCTAGACCGAGAGAATTTATCAAAGCTTTTCTTAATGTTAGATTGATTTTTACATATAGCATCAAAAGCTGTCCTACGAGCTTCATCTAACTCCACAATCTGATCTATTCTATTCTGAACAACATCTTTATTAGTAGAAAATTTTTGAAGGAGCTGATAAGCTGGCAATTTCAGGTGCATAGGTAAGGTTACATCGAAGCCATAAACTAATTCAAAGGGAGATTTACCAGTAGCTTTCTTCTTAGTGATTGTATCTGCCCATAAAGCATACTTGATTTTGCTATCCCATGATCTCTTATTATCTCCTACTATCTTCTTGATAATGGTTATGAGATTCTTGTTACTTGATTCAGCTAGACCATTACCCTGAGGATAGTAATTTGACGAATGAGATAAAACAATGCCATACTTGAAACAAAAAGATGAAAACTCTGAGGAACTAAAAGCTTTAGCATTGTCAGTAGTGATCTTAGCAGGGACACCAAATCTAGTAATGATATTATTTTCAATGAAATCCATAATAACCTTTTCAGTGGCATTCTTAGCAGGAATGACTTCAACCCATTTAGTGAAATAATCCGTAGTAGTCAAAATCCATGAGTAGCCATTGCTAGAATTTTCATGTAACTTCCCTATGAAGTCCAAACCCCAATGCTGGAAAGGTGCCTCTACAATGATAGGTTGTAGGGGCAGGGCAACAAGCTTTTGTTTCCCAGTGAACAGTTGACAAGCTTGACAAGTTCTAACAAACTTATGCACATCAGAAAAAATTAAAGGCCAATAATAACCAGCTCTCAGGATCTTGTGGACAGTAGTTCTAGCAGCATAATGACCACCACAAAATCCTGAATGAAACTCAGAAATTAATTTCTTGGACTCAACATCATCAACACACCTAAGCACTATGCCCTCAGGGTTTCTCCACCCAAGGCCATCCTTCATAAGGCAGTACTTAGTAGCTTTTAGTCTAAGAGCCCTTCTCTTATGAGCAACTAAATGCTTAGGACATGCAAGATTCATCAAGTAGTAAACTATGTCCTTGTACCACTCATGCTCTCCTAATCTTTGCAACTCAGGAGAAGATAGATCGCTAATACAAAACAAACCAAGAGTCTTTTCGTTACTCTCAGTCAACATTTGAGCCAAACCTTGGCCTTTAACTAGCTTGGTGGGTCTGATCTCTAAATCATATTCTTGTATCTTAGTAACCCACCTAGCACGAGTCCCTAAGCAATCAGTTTGAGTTAATATATCTTTAACAACAGAATGTGGGATGAAAGCAATGATTTTAGAATAACCCACATAAGTTTTGAAGTGCTTAAGAGACTTGACCAAGGCACAAGCCTGCTTTTCCATGGTATTGTACTTCAATTCAGAATTTTGAAGTGCTCTACTCATGAAAGCAATAGGCTACTCATGACCATCTTTATTCTTTTGAAGCAGGACACCAGCAATGGTATCTTCAGAAGCGAAAGAAAAAATCATGAAATCCTTGGAATAATCGGGACTAACTAAGACAGGATCTCTTGCAATAGCACATTTGATTTCTTGAAAAGCCTTTTTGCTATCTTCTTGCCAAACAAATTTTGCATCTTTCTTTAGAAGACTTTAAATAGGCTTAGCTATTTCTGTGTAATTTGGAATAAACCTTCTAATAAAATTTGTCTTTCTAAGGAAAGACTGAAGGGATTTGAGATTATGAGGAAGGGGAATCTTTTGGATTGCTTCAATTCTTTCAGGATCAATCTTGATTCCATCCTTAGAGATGATATGGCCTAGGTAATTTCACTTCATTTACTCCAAAAACAGACTTAGCTAGATTCAAAGAAATCCTGTATTCTCTACATCTATCGAAAACCTGCCTAAGATGATTTACATGACTGATACCATCTTTAGAAAAAACAGTAAGATCATCTTGGTAAATCTCAATAAATTTCCCGATTAACCCCTTGAAGGCATAATCCATAGCCCTTTGGAATGTAGCCCCAGCGTTTATTAATCCAAATGGAATTTTGATGTATTCAAAGGTACCCCATGGCGTTGTGAATGTGGTTTTATGACAATCTTCCTTTTTAACCCATACCTGATTGTACCCAAAAAAACCATCTAGCAACGACATCATTCCAGAACGGTTACTCTTTGCAACAAAGTTTCCATGTTTGGCAAAGGGTAATTATATTTCTTGCATGCTAGATTAAGGTTTCAGAAATCGACACAAAGCCTTATTGTACCGTTCTTTTTCCTAACAATCACCAGATTTGAACACCATGTCGAATGCCTGGTTTGAGCGATAATTCCTGCTACAAGCATTTTCGCAAGCTCTTTCTGAACTAAAGGGGCTAATTTAGGATTAATTTTCCTAGGTTCCTGGCAAAAGGGTTTAGCATTTTCATCTTTTAAGGGGATAATATGTTCCATGACATCTTCCCTATAGCCCTTTAATTCATCATAAGAAAAAGCTAAAACATCTTGATATTCGCGAAGTAAATTAGTTAACTTTTTCCTTTCCTCCACACTAGTACCTTTACCGATTGTAACAATTTTTGGGTTTTCAGAAGTACCAATGTTTATCTCGAGATATTCGCCTGGGTCCATCTTATTTTCTTCTCTTAACTTCGTGGCATCATGCTGGTCAAAATGTTGCTCTAAGGCAACCACATTCCTAGGAGTAGGATTTATGATATGCTCATGTTTTAAAGATCCATCCTCCTCAAGATTTATCTGGAAATCCTCAAACTCATCCAAACTATTAAGAAAACGAATGACTTGCTTTTCATCATTGAAGAACTGCCAATGCTCTGAGTTATCTGGAACAAATGGTCTAAATATTACTTCCATTTTGATCTTATCTTTAATTAGCTTATCAAATAACTGGAAAGTAGTAGCAGCTACGACAAGTTCATCTGCCAAACTATTTTCCTCTCTTGGAATTGCTTCGAGGTCAAGGGCATCAAAGTGCTCCATGGTATCCCACACAACATTTCGATAATTTCTTAATCTTTAATTTTTACATGTGAATTTATTCTTAAGCTGCATGATAATTAAATCAGAATCCCCCTTAATGCTAAGCAACTTAATCTTCAAAGGTTTTTCCAATTCAATACCCAACAACATAGCCTCGTATTCAACGACATTATTGGTTGCTTCAAATTATAATCGATAGGAAAACTTGAAAATGTGATCAAGGGGAGATTTAAGCACTATTCCAGCACCTTTACCATGCCTAGACGATGCACCATCAAAGTAAATGTACCACACTCTATTATTGAGATCCTTAATCTTATCATTGGGAGGAATTATGAATTAGACATGATGGCATAGTTCCCAATGTCAGATTGTTCTTTGATTATTTCGTTGTGAGGCCTCTTAGGGTTTTCGACATGAAATTTTCTTTCGAGCTCTCTATTTAGTCTTACAAAACCATCACCCCTAGGAGAAGGAATCATAGCATATGACCAATTCATTTGAATACATCCTCCTAAGGCCCATTTTCTGGATAAAAGCATACCCCAAGCATCAGGCGCATCCACAACAACAATATCCATAACAATCATGATGTCTAGGTAAACTGATAGATGAACTTGCAAATCTTTGATCAAACCATGCACTTCAATTTTCTTAGAATCCATGGAACATATGTTATAGTAGGGTCTAGAAAGTCTTAAGTTAAGCTATTCCATGACCCTTTTAGTCATTACACAAGCTGATGCACCAGAATCCAACATGAAATTATTCAATTTGTATCCATTAACTAACAAGGTGATAAAGAAAGGTTGGTGATCTTTGTTATCAGCATCTAAGCTTTGCAAATATATGGGAGCATCATGGTAGTCAACTTCCCGATTCTTCTGTTGAGAAATTTTTACTTGAGGACCTTGAATAGCTTTTAGCAACTTATCTCTTTGGGAATCGATTTTAGCAATCTCGGAGATGGGAACCCAGATTTTTGCATTGTTAAACCAACTTCCCAAATCGACATCTAATCCAGAGTTTAAACCAGGTTAAAAGTTCGAGGGGAAATTTGATTCCCACTTTGATCTTTATCCCTTCTCTGATAGGTCAAACCTTTATCTCTAGCAATTTCCAAGATTTGCTCGGGAGAGGGTTTTTCACCATATAACCTAGCCAAAATGTCACCTTCATTTTCAAGGTTATTTATATTAAAAGTTGATGAAGGACTCATAACGTCATGACTATTTTCCTTGACCCCTATCTAATCATCCATAGACAAAGGAAACTTGCTACCTACCACATTTATTTGATCACCCGCTCCAAACATCCCATTATCTAATATTCTTTTAACGATAGGGCAAGTGGCTTCTTCATGAAGAGCATCACAAACCCGACAATAAGGAGGAGCATTATCAACCAAAGTAGTAAACGGATTAGGGGGTCTCTGCTCACTAGATTGACCCTTCTTATTCCAATTGTTATTTCTGTATTATTATTTGGAGGCTGGAAATTTTGCGTTTGTGTTCTTTCCATTTGGACCAACCTATTCTACAAAGTGGCTATTTCCTTGGTATGATTAATTTCCATGGTTTCAATCTTTTGAAGCAATTTGAGAACAAGCTCGCTTTCAGGTTCTTGAACTGCTTTTCCTTTAGGTTCTTTTAGTTTCGTAGTAGCCCTATCGAAACCTGGGATCTCAGACTTCCCAGATGCTGCCTTGTCCTTTTCAAGTTCTATAGCTAAGGCTTGGCAATCCCTATAATCATTAAGCCTAGCACTCTTTAACTCATAATATGGCTCAAGACTAAAGCCATCAATGTAACAATCTCGAAGAGATTTGTCGTTAGGTTTATAGTCTTGAGGTAATTCTTTAATAATATCATTAAACCTTTTATTAAATTCTTTAGCAGCTTCATTCTCTCTCTTTTTTATTATGCTGATAGCATTCACAAGGTGTCTTCCTCCTCGCTTATCTCCATACTTTTCCTTAAAGGCGTTAACAATCGATTGTAAGGAATCAAATGAATTTTGAGGATTTTCCGTAAACCAATCTAAAGCATCACCCTCCAAAGTCAGAACAAAAGGGTCATTTTAACATCTTCATGATTAAAATCAGTGGCCCTTGTGTATTTCCCCAACGATGAACTAAAAGCTTTCAAATGTGAATTAGCATTGATTGTGTTATCTCCCTGAAAGATAGGCAATTTATCCATTCCATGTTTTGGAATATCATTGAGATAACCCTGAATATTAGCAAATTTACATGGGGCGAATATGTCCATGATGTTGTGCTCAACTGGACTAGTAAAAAGTAAATGGATATCAGAGAGGGCTTCTTGTCCGAGGTTAACAAGAAGTGTATGAGAAGAGAGTTTGTGTAATCGCACCCTGAGGGCCCTTTCAAGATTAGCATCAGGATTGCACAAACTGCTTGGATGTCTTATAGTATACACTCTTGAAGATAATATATGAAGTGGAGTCGCCACTCGGATAGGAAGTAAAACATGGAAAAGCTCGAAAGGAAAGGACCAAGGACAAAAAAACTCTAGCCTCGGCAACAGTGCCAAAAAATGTTGTCGCACAGATTGTCACGACAACGCTCAGACCAGGGGCTGTCACCCTGATCCTCAATTTTTTTGTTTAAGCTTGTCTCCCGCGGCTAAGGGGGGTAGACCCTATAGGAAAATGGATGACCAACTATAAATCAGTTGGGTTGGGAGACACGAAGGGAAACCACCACTAAAATGATTTTATTAAATTTACAGACCAGTGCTTTATAAAATAAATGACTAAACGATTATTTATCAAATGCTACAAAGATATGAACTCATTAACAATCGTTTACCATCAAATAATTCAAGCAATGCAAAATATTCGATAGATTCACAATGCTTTAATAGTGATCCAGCGATTAAAACTCAATAACGATATTCCAGCAATTAAAATTTCGAAAGATAAATGCCTTAAACAACCACGTAATTTGAAGTGTTAACCAGAGATTACATTCATATAGTTAATCTTTTAAATGATCATTCAAGCGTCTTTAACCACGTGAAAATCATAAACATTAATCCCACATCAAAAAATTAACCTCAACAGGAAAGATAAAACCTAAGAAATTCCTGAGCCAAGACTGAAATTGGCAAAAAAAATTCCCAAATTTTTTTTATATTTTTCAGATATAACTAAATGAAACTTTTAAATCTAAATGATATTAAATCTAAACTATAAGAAAACAAATTCTTTATGCCTTTTTTAAAGTTTTATAATTTTTGTGAATTTTTTATTGTTATATTTTTAAAAGAAAAACTTAAAATTTAAATCTAAACTAAAACTAAAGTTTTAAATCTAAGAAACTAAAAACCCTAACTAAAGTCTAAAAAGGGACTTTTTATATTTTATATGTTTTTATGATTTATCACTTTTATCATTTTATTGTTTTTAAATAAATCTAGAAATGATGTAAACTTAAAACTAAATCGAAAATAATCTAGAGCCTTTACAAACTAAGCTAATCTAAAAAGCATTATACGTATGAAACCAAAAAGAAAAGTTACGGTGAAATAAAATCAAGAAATTATAAAAAAATCGACTGTTTGGTTATGCTCGGCAAGTGCAGGTTCCCAATGGTAGCAAATGCAAGATGTAAAGGGATCGAGGGACTGTGTGGATATTGGATAAGAGTTCAAGCATTCGAAGGCGATCAACACGCTAACGACTTGGGCATTTGCTGGACGGGTTATTGTTGTATTTTTGATGTGCAGGTGAAAAGAACTGAGCGATGGGAGGTATAGAGAATGGCACGCAGATCCGACAGTGATGGCAGACAAAGGACAACGGAATGGTTATTGCAGCAAGGGAGCTTAGACCACGCGGAATGGATAAAGAAGGCGTTGAGAGCTCAATGGCACAAGGACTGCGTGAGGCAGTGGGCAACGTGAATAGAAGATTCAGCTGCGTGAAAGAAGAATCAACAATTTGTTTGCTGGAGGAAACTGCAATAGCGTGACAAAGGAATGGATGAGGAAGGGACAAGATTTGGCACGCAGGGGCAGCGGATAAGAAGCTAATGTTGCGTGAAGAAAATAAGGAGAGTTTTGTTGTGTGGGAGATGCACTGCGTGAGAGGTGGCGGATGAGAAAATTGATTGATGCATGGGTAGTAGAGCATCGGTTTATTTCTTGTAGCTATGGCAGCTAAGGATAGCTAGGGGATTTAAAAAAAAAACGATTTTGCAGTCCTTGGAAAAAATATTCCAAACCCCAGAAGCTTATATCAATGAAACCGATGTAAAATTTCTTCCAGATTTGAAAACAATTGAAATTGAAACCCTTGGACAGCGAAACAACGTAGATAAACCTCAGAAATCTTAAGAAACCCTGCAACCTGGAATGGAAAATCACCCAAAAATAATATGTGCATAAAACAAAACTAAAACCCTAGATCAGCTAAAACATCATTTACAACTTTTGACTCTTAAATAGCTAGATTTATCAATAATCAGTAGTAATATTATCAAAATTTCAGATTTACTATGAAAAACTTCAGAAATCTCTCATGCAATTCAGAAAAACAAACTTAAATGATAAACCCATGATCGAAACTAGCTGGGATCTGCAAGAGAATGCTTGCGGGAGTTGGTTGGTTCAGCCGAGAACATCCCCAAATGCCCATTGATCTTCTCGATAAAGGTTTCTTGCACAGCTCACGTCAACCATCAATAAAGAGGGCAAAAACGATACTAGATCCTAGATACAATGGAGATACCTACCACTATTTCAGAAAATTCTAATACCATTCAAACCCTAGCAAGTGAACAAGATACCTGTGTTCAACAATACTCTACATCAAGCTGTTACTAATGGCTGAAAATAAAAATATGCAGAAAATAAAACAGCTCATAGCACTTCAGGAGAGTAACACCAGCAAGATTTCAACCCCAAAGTCTTTCTTTATTAGCACCAGAAAAAGTTTACATAAGAGCTTTCTTCAGCACAAGACTCACAGATTGAATCATCTCAAATGACCCCTAGCACCCTATTTAAAGGAAAAAATCCCAACAGCTAGTTCGAGTGATCCATGTCAAAATGATCTCGATCGTCGATGAGGATCAAGATATCTCTTAATCTCATTCGTCGAATTTTTAATACATTAAAAAACTGAAATTCTGCATTTATTTACTCAAAAAATTATTATTTTATTGTTTTTTAAGTTTTTATTCAATTTCTTATTTTTTTTTATATATATATTTTTTTTAAATTTTTCAAATTTAAAAAAAAAAATATCATATTTTTTATTTTATTTTTAATTTGTTTTTAATTTATTATTATTATATTATTATTTATTACTATTATTTTTTATTTTTATTATGGATCCTCGAACTTAACCGTTGGAAAAAATTCCCCAGGACCTAGGACTTAGGACCTATGAGGGGATTAAAACATTTCCTAACCCTCAAGACACTTTACATCTCAAGGGGGAAAACCCCTTTGACATAGACCCTCATAGACCACCCAGTTTTGCGACCAAACATAATCTAGCAGATTAACACACTAGGACTCTCCTAGGACTCTAATGACAAAATTCATTCTGGCTTTGGGGTCAGGTTGAAGGAAAACTCTGCCGATCATGGATCAGTGAGACAAAAAACCTTCCGGAATGTAGATTATCACTAGAAAATTAGGTCCACCTAGGCAATTTACATACATGACTCAACTCTGCTAAGATTATTTACAATTCAACATGCAGACTGAGTTTACAACTTAATATGATCAAGTCGATGATGACTGTCGAATCGCATGCACACATTGATCAAGCGCTATCCCTTTTTGCGAAGAAAAGGGGGTGTACTGCTTATGGGTAGTTGACACATAGTGGTCAATACATGGATATGGATTCCCAAGGTCAACTAGGGTTAGGTAGCGGTGTATAGAGAACTTGCTTCTTGATGGTTGATTTGGCAATGGTGCAGATAGTGCATGATTTGATGTACTTCCTGACATCCTTTCGAAGATTTGGCCAATAGAAATACTTTTGCAGTACTACCACCATTTTCTTGACCCAGCAGCCCAACTATAGTGTGCTTCCCAAATCATCTTGGCACGTTCGCTTGAAGGAACACAAAGGTGACCCGACTGGCATAACAGGGGATCCTAGAGGTGAAAATATGGAACATGCTAACCCTGCAAGAGTGTTTGGTAGGTGTGGCCAATCAAAAGTCTTGTGCCCACAAGAGTTGAGCACGGTGGTTAACGACATGAACGGTGGTCGATTGAGGAAATATGCAACATTATTGGTGCTGCCCTTATTATACTTGATATTCAAATGGAATTGTTGCAGGTATGTGGACCACTTTTGATGGCGATCATTCTGCAATTTCCCTTGGGTCTGTATGAACTGCAGAGGTCGGTGGTCTATGTGGATGACCATTTCCTTTCCCAAAATGTAATGCTTCAATTATCGGCATGCCTGCACAATGGAATACATCTCTTTGTCATAAGTGGGATGCTTCCATACTGTTTCTGAAAGTGTCTCGCTGTGATATGCCACTGATGCCCATGTTGAATAAGGACTACCCCAATAGCATAGTCAAAGGCATCTGTCTTGACCTCAAATGGTTGTTGCAAGTCTGGTAATGTGAGCACTGGTGCTGAGCAGAGGTGATCTTTCAACTCCATGAATGCCTTCTCGTGAGTCTCAGACCAAAAGAATTTTTATTTCGCTCCTCCCTTGGTGACTCGACTCAAGGGCCAAGTGATATGAGAAAATCCCAACAGAAACCTGCAATAGAAGTTGGCAAGACCTAGAAAGCTGCGGAGCTCTGTGCGAGTGGTTGGAGATGGCCAATCCCAAATGACTTGGACCTTGGCTGGATCCATATGCACCCCCTATTCATCAATAATGTATCCCAGATACTGAACCTAGGTCATGCCAAAAGTGCATTTCTCCAAATTGGCACATAACTTGTGTTGCTGCAGTGTTTGGAGAACTTGTCGGATGTGGTGGAGGTGCTCTTCCCAACTCTAGCTGAAGATTAGGATGTCATCCAAGTATACCACTACAAATGAGTTGGTGAATGGCCACACAATGCCATCCCTTAGCCTGATGAAGGTTGCAGGAGAATTCGTCAATCCAAAAGGCATAACCAACCATTCAAAAAGGCCCTCCTTGGCTTTGAAAGCAGTCTTCCACACATCAGAGGGTTTGATTGGTACCTAGTGATATCTTGACTTCAGATCAATCTTGTTGAAATATTTCCCCCCTTCAGTTGGTCCAAGAGGTCATCAATCCGTGGGATCAGGTACCTGTTATGGACAGTGATCTTGTTCAGCGCCCGATAGTCAATACAAAGTCTCCAAGTCCCATCCTTCTTCTATACCAACACGAGAGCACCAATAGATTGGTCCATTGGAAAGTGGTGCACCTAGGGTCAGATCGATGGAGTGCTTGAACTGGCAGTGCAGAGGAACCTCTACGGGGGAGGTGAAGATGTCCTTGTACTCCTCCACGACCTTATCCATCTATAGTTTTCGTGTGGGGGGACCCTATCTAGAGGTCATGGCCACTGTTTTCTTCTTTCCTTGAGGGCATATCATCAGGAAAACAAATTTTCTAGTTTTGGAAATGAGCTTACTGCATTGTTTTGCAGTAACTAAAGAGATGGTGGTAGGTAGTGCTACCTCCGGTATCCTGTACAACTTATTTCCCAAAGTAACAATAACAGCACAGGGCCTTGATTCATACTCAACATGTTGCTTCCACAAGTATGGTTTTCCTAATAAGACATCACAAACTTCAAGGGAGAAATGTCACACAATACCTCATCTGTGAAGGGCTTGATGTTGTATGGAAGGTGACACTGTTGGCTCCCACGAAGGTCCTGTCCTTGGTGAAGCCACTTGATGGTGTATGGTTGTGGATGTGCTATGGTCAATAAGCCCTGGTGCTTCACGACCTCTGTCGAAAAGAGGTTCTTTTGGCTCTTGCTGTCGATAATGAACTATAGCGGGGAGGCCTTTACCCACATCTAGGAGTGGAAGAGATGTTTCTCCTCCTCTGGATATTTGGGTTCCTCCTTCTGGATCTTCGTGGTGGAAATGGTGGCATTGGGCTTTGCATTGATAATCTGCTTCCCTTTGTCATTACCCTTGTCAAGTTTTGACTCAGAGTCGGAACATGCATCTGATTTTGAAAGCTTTAGCTCAGCCACCAGTGACTGCTTGGCCCAGCACTCACTTGTGTTGTGAGTGGAGCTCTTATGGAGCTCACACCACTTTCCAATGTCCTTTTTCGGCTTCGCAGCACTATTCTTTGCTTGCAACTTTATCGGGTTGTCTTGGGCCACCCCGCCTTGGCTTTGTCCTTTATTCTGTGGTTTGGGGGCACTTTTCTCTTGCTTCGTATTCGTAGATCCAAAGTCTTGCTTCTTCTGTTTAAACTTTTGCTTGACCTTGACGACATATTGGTATGTCGTTCCAAGTGAGGACATGTTCATGAATTCTATTTCTTTGTAGATGTACTTGTGCAGGCAGCCATGGTATTTGAGTACCAAATGATGCTCCAAATCCTTGATACCCAACTTTGTATGAAGGGTATGGAAAATATTGGTAAACTCTGGCACGTCTTGGTCCCTTCCCTGCCACAACGTGGTCCACTTTATGTATTGATCCTCATAGTTTCTGACAGGGTAGTACTTCTCCTTGATGGCATCCCGGATTGAATTCCATGTGGGTGCCATTGAAAATAGTGAGCCTGTACTTTCATCCTTATACTCGCAGTAGGTTTCCCAAAAGTCCTTGACGTGGGGGGCTACTTTGAGAAGAGCGAAAATAATCTTTTCCCAACTGGAAAAATCATGAACAAAAAAATAACCCTCTAGTAGATTTAACCACTTATTGACGACATCTGCGTCTACCTGACCTCAAATATGGGGATTTCAAAATTAACTTGTACCTTAAATGGTGTGGCGTTTCCAGAGTAGTTGTTGGAAGCCGATGCGTCACCACTGGGTAGCCGCTGAAGGATCTGGGCAAAGTTGTCCATCATCGCATTCCTTTGTCGCTCAAGGGCTTCTTTGAGGAAGATTTTGATAGGATCTCCTACCCCCCCATGTTTCTTTTCATCCGCCATGGGAGGTCATTGGTATTTGTGAGGCTGGTCTTGCAAAGGTTCAACCAGTACAAGCCCTAACTCCTTATATCCTGACCTCGTTGGGGACATGCAAAAAAAAACAGAGAAGAAAAAGCAGACCGCTCTGATACCACTGATTTGGATTTAAACAGGAATGCAACAAATTATAGAGATAACCATAAACACAGAGATGCAGTAGAAATAATACTTCATTTCATTAATGTAAAATACTGAAATATGCTTACAAACAGGAATGGAAATAAACTAGCTAGGGTGATGGTAGCTTATCTCTAAGAAGAGATGTGGCGGCTACATGCCTCTGAACTACCTTACAATGAGGCTCAAGGGCCCTTTTATTATTGAACAATGAGAGAAAACCCTAAACAACCAAAACCCTAACCTGAGGAGATGTAACACCAAGAGTTTATGGGCCCCGTTGGGGTGAGTTGGACAACAAACTTCCCAAGGTTGTGACTTGGTCGTATTATCTCCGTTTGATGCGCATGATAACCTATTGGAAAGATCTCTTCGAGGATTATGACAGAATACATGAAATTGGGCAGAAAATCGCTAATGGTATATTTAAAAAAAACGTCGTTTAGGGCCTCAAAATAGATCCGGAAGTTTAGGACCTGAAAAACTGCTAAAAATAGTAAACTATGCTACAATTAAGGAAACTAAAAAACTAAAAGAAGCAATGGTGGGGGTCTAAGTGGAATTGGCGGGTGGCCACCAATATCCACCTAAGTCCTCCCCCCTTAGAAAGCAATGGTCCCCATTGTGTTGAGTTCCTCCATGAGATGAGGAAACTTCTACTGAACTGGGTCTCTCGTGAGCCACTTGCCCTAGTGAAGGAGGTAGCCTGCTTTAACAACTCAAAACAATTGGATATTCTGCTAGCAAGTTTTCTTGATCTATGTGTCCATGATCCGATCAGTTGCAGTTTGTTCCGATCAGTGTTTGGAGAACTTGTTGGATGTGGTGGAGGTGCTCTTTCCAACTCTAGCTAAAGATTAGGATGTCATCCAATTATACCACTACAAATGGGTTGGTGATTGGCCGCACGATGCCATCCATTAGCCTCATGAAGGTTACAGGAGAATTCATCAATTCGAAAGGCATAACCAACCATTCGAAAAGTCCCCCCTTGTCTTTGAAGGCTGTCTTTCACACATCGGAGGGTTCGATTGGTACCTGGTGATATCCTGACTTCAGATCGATCTTACTGAAATATTCCACCCCTTCAATTGGTCTAGGAGGTCATCAATCCGTGGGATCGGGTACCTATTATGGATAGTGATCTTGTCCAGCGCCCGATAGTCAATACAGAGTCTCCAAGTCCCATCCTTCTTCTGTACCAACATGATCGGGCTCCCACAGGGCAATGAAATTAGACAGATGTGACCTTTCTGCAGCAGCTCCTAAATCTGCCTCTTAATTTGATTGTTCTCCATAACAGATCGCTAATAGATTGGTCCATCGGGTAGCAGTACACCTGGGGCTAGATCGATGGAGTGCTTAACCTGGCAGTGCAGAGGAACCCTTGCGGGGGAGGTGAAGATGTCCTTGTACTCCTCCACGACCTTTTCCACCTATAGTTTTCATGTGGAGGGACCCTGTCTGGAGGTCATGGCCACTGTCTTCTTCTTTCCTTGAGGGCATATCATCAGGAAAACACATTTCCTAGTTTTGGAAATGAGCTTACTGCATTGTTTTGCAGTAACCAAAGAGATGGCGGTAAGCAGTGCTACCTCCAGTATCCTGTACATCTTATTTCCCAAAGTAACAATAATAGCACGGGGCCTTGATTCATACATAGCATGTCACTTCCACAAGTATGGTTTTCCTAATAATAGATCATAAACTTCAAGGGGAGCAATGTCACACAATGCCTCATCCATGAAGGGCTTGATGTTGTATGGAAGGTGACACTACTAGCTCACACGAAGATCCCATCCTTGGTGAAGCCACCCGATGGTGTACGGTTGTGGGTGTGTTATGGTCGGTAAGCTCAACCGCTTCACGACCTTTGTCAAAAATAGGTTCTTTTGGCTCCTGCTGTCGATAATGAACTATTGTGGGGAGACGTTTACCCACATATGGGAGTGGAAGAGACGCTCCTCTTCCTATGGATATTTGGGTTCCTCCTTTTGGATCTTTGTGGTGACAATGGTGGCGTTGGGCTCTGTATCAATAATCTTCTTCCCTTTGTCATTACCCTTGTCGGGTTCTGACTCAGAGTTGGAACATGCATTTGATTTTGAAACCTTTAGCTCAGCCACTAGTGACTGCTTGGCCCAACACTCACTTTTGTTGTGAGTGAAGCTCTTATGGAACTCACACCACTTTCCTGTGTCCTTTTTTGGCTTGCTGAAACTGTTCTTTGCTTTCAACTTTGTTGGGTTGTCTTGGGCCACCCCGCCTTGGCTTTGTCCTTTTTTCTGCGGTTTGGGGGTACTTTTCCCTTGCTTCAGATTCGTAGATCCAAAGTCTCGCTTCTTCTATTTAAACTTTTGCTCGACCTTGATGGCATATCAGTATGCCATGCCAAGCAAGGAGATGTTCAGGAATTCTATTTCTTCCTAGATGTACTTGTGCAAGAAACTGAAGTATTTGAGTACAATATGCTGCTCCGAATCCTTGATACCCAACTTTGTGCGAAGGGTATGGAAAAATTTGGTAAACTTTGGCATGTCTTGGTCCCTTCCTTGCCGCAGCGTGGTCCACTTTATGTATTGATCCTCATAGCTTCCGACAGGGTAGTACTACTCCTTGATGGCATCCTGGAATGAATTCCAAGTGGGTGCAACTAAAAATAGTGAGCTTGTAATTTCATCCTTCTACTCGCGGTAGGTTTCCCACAAGTCCTTGACGTGGGGGGTTTCTTTGAGAAGAGCGAAAATAATCTTTTCCCAACTGGAAAAATCATGAACAAAAAAATAACCCTCTAGTATATTTAACCATTTATCGATGGAATCTGTGTCTATCTGACCCTCGAATATGGGGATTTCAAAATTAACTTGTACCTTAAACGGTGTGGCGTTCCCAGAGTAGTTGTTGGAAGCTGATGCGTCACCCCTGGGTAGCCATTGAAGGATCTGGGAAAAGTTGTCCATCATCGCGTTCCTTTGTCGCTCAAGGGATTCTTCAAGCAAGATTTTGATAAGATCTCCTATCCCCCCATGTTTCTTTTCATCTGCCATGGGAGGCCGTCGGTATTTGCAAGGTTGGTCTTGCAAAGGTTCAACCAGTACAAGCCCTAACTCCTTATATCTCGACCTCGTTGGGGACATGCAAAGAAAAACAGAGAAAGAAAACCAGACCACATTGATACCACTGATTCAGATTTAAACAGGAACGCAACAAATTATAGAGATAACCATAAACATAGAGATGCAGTAGAAATAATACTTCATTTCATTAATGTAAAATAATGAAATATGCTTACAAACAGGAATGGAAATAAACCAGCTAGGGTGATGGTAGCTTATCTCTAAGAAGATATGTGGTGGCTACATGCCTCTGAACTGCCTTACAATGAGGCTCAAGGGCCCTTTTATTATTGAACAATAAGAGAAAACCCTAAACAACCAAAACCCTAACCTGAGGAGATGTAACACCAAAAGTTTATGGGCCCCGTTGGGGTGAGTTGGACAACCAACTTCCCAGGGTTGCAACTTGGTCGTATTATCTCCGTTTGATGTGTATGATAAATTGTTGGAAAGATCTCTCTGAGGATTATGATAGAATACATGAAATTAGGCAGAAAATTGCTGGCGGTATATTTCGAAAAAACGTCGTTTAGGGCCTCAAAATGGATCCGGAAGTTTAGGACCCGAAAAACTACTAAAAATAGTAAGCAATGGTCCACATTGCATTGATTTCTTCCATGGGATGAGGAAACCTCTGTTGAACTTGGTCTCTCATGAGCCACTTACCTTGGTGAAGGAGTTGGCCTACTTTAACAACTCGAAATAATTGGATATTCTGCTAGAAACTGTGCTTGATCTATGTGTCCATGATCCAATCAGTTGCAGCTTGTTCCATGTAATCTGGATTTAACTCTATGGGTGTGAGTTGTTCTGCAATGTCAGATGTGTCTAGTAATGGTGGAAAGTATGGTCGAAGGCGGTCCACATTGAACACTGGGTGCAGGCCAAGGAATGGGGGAATGCTGTGCTCAAATGCATTGTCTCCCACAACCTTGGTAATGGTGTAAGGACCATATCAGAGTGGTCTGAGTTTTTGATATGCTCCAGTAAGGCGTTCCTTTTGCAAATTCAACCAAACTTTTTCACTGACCTGAAACTTATGTGGCACCCAATGTTGATCATGTCGTTGCTTGCACTTGGAATTTGATTTCTCCAGAATGTCATGGACCTACTGGTGAATATGTTGGATTGCTAAATGAAGTTGTTTGCCTTATCTGTTTCAGAGTAGACATGAGCCAAATCTGCATGAATAGCTGTGAATGGCATGGCCATATCAATGGGACATAGTGGCTAGAATCCTAAGCCCACCTGAAAAGGGTTGTGTCCAATCAAGTTGTGGAGATCCCGATTGTAGTTGTACTGAGCATAGGGGAGGCTCTTGTCCCATGTGCATGGATGCTTTGAGTTGTACATGTGCAGAATGCATACGATCATCCTGTTGACAACCTCTGTCTGGCCATCAGTTTGAGGATGGAAGGTTGTGGACTTAGTGAGTTTGGTGTTCAACATCGACCAGAGACTAGACCAAAATGTACTGAGGAACATATTGTCCCGATCTGAGATGATAGATTGTGGGATCCCAAAGTGTGCCCACACTTGTTCAAAGAAGAGTTTAGCAGTGGATTCGGCTGTGATATTCTTCTTGTAGGCCGCCATAATGGCCATCTTCAAGAACCTGTTGATGACAACAAAAACAAAGTTGGTTCCATGCTTAATGGAAGGAAGGCCTGACACGTAATCCATGGAGATGGATTCCCAAGGTCGACTAGGGTTAGGCAAAGGGGTATAGAGGCCTTGCTTCTTGATGGTCGATTTGACAATGGTGCAGGTAGTGCATGATCTGATGTACTTCTCGACATCCTATCGAAGATTCGGCCAATAGAAATACTTCTGCAGTACTGCCACTATTTTCTCGACCCCGAAATGCCCAACAACCTAACTGTAGTGTGCTTCCCAAATCATCTTGGCACGCTCGCTTGAAGGAACACAAAGGTGACCCGGGTGGCATAACTGGGTATCCTGGAGGTGAAAATCTGGAACATGTTGACCCTGTAAGAGTGTCTAGTATGTGTGGCCAAATTCTGGGTCTCTTTTATAGAGAAGTGACCAATCAGAAGTCTCATGCCCACAAGAGTTGAGCACGATGGATAACGCCATGATCGGTGGTCGACTGAGGCAATTTGGAACATTATTGGTCCTGCCCTTCTTATACTTGATATTCAAATGGAACTGTTGCAGGTATGTGGACCACTTTTGATGGCGATCATTCTGCAATTTCCCTTGGGTCTGTATGAACTACAGGGGTCGGTGATTTGTGTGGATGACCATTTCCTTCCCCAAAATGTAATGCTTCCATTGTCGGAATGCCTGCACAATGGAATACATCTCTTTGTCATAAGTGGGATACTTTCGGACTATGTCTAAAAGTGTCTCACTGTGATAAGCCAATGGATGCCCATGTTGAATAAGTACTACCCCAATAGCATAGTCAGAGGCATCTCTCTCGACCTCAAATGGTTGTTGCAAGTCTAGTAATGCGAGCATTGGTGCTGAGTAGAGGCTATATTTCAACTCTGTGAATGCCTTCTATTGAGTCTCATACCAAAAGAAATTTTCTTTCACTCCTCCCTCGGTAACCTGACTCAAGGGCCAAGTGATATGAGAAAATCCCAGCACAAACCTGTGGTAGAATTTGGCAAGACCTAAAAAGCTATGGAGCTCTGTCAGAGTGGTTGGAGATGGCCAATCTCAAATGACTTGGATCTTGGCTAGATCCATATGCACCCCCTGTTCATCAATAATGTATACCTAATACTGAACCTGGGTCATGCCAAAAGTGCATTTCTCCAAATTGGCACATAACTTGTGTTGCCGCAGTGTTTTGAGAACTTGTTGGATGTGGTGGATGTGCTCTTCCCAAATCTGGTTGAAGATCAGGATGTCATCCAAGTATAGCACTACAAATGAGTTGGTGAATGGTCGCAAGATGTCATCCATTAGCCTCATGAAGGTTGCAAGAGCAGTCGTCAATCCAAAAGGCATAACCAACCATTCAAAAAGGCCCTCCTTGGATTTGAAGGCAATCTTCCACACACCGGAGGGTTCGATTGGTACCTGGTGATATCCTTACTTAAAATCGATCTTGCTGAAATATTTTCCCCATTCAATTGGTTTAGGAGGTCATCAATCCATGGGATTGGGTACCTATTACGGACAGTGATCTTGTTCAGCGCTCGATAGTCAATACAAAGTCTCCATGTCCCATCCTTCTTCCATACCAACATAATCGGGCTCCTACAGGGCGATGAAATTGGACGGATGTGACCTTTCTGTAGCAGCTCCTGCCTCTTTATTTCATCACTCTCCAGAACAGAGCACCGATAGATTGGTCCATTAGGTAGTGGTGCACCTGGGGTCAGATCGATGGAGTGCTTGACCTGACAGTGCAGAGGAACCCCTGCAGGGGAGGTGAATATGTCCTCGTACTCCTCCACGACCTTTTCCATTTGTAGTTATCATGTGGAGGGGCCCTGTTTGGAGGTCATGGTCACCGTCTTCTTATTTCCTTGAGGGCATATCATTAGGAAAACAAATTTCTCTGTTTTGGAAATGAGCTTACTGCATTGTTTTGCAGTAACCAAAGAGATGGCGGTAGGCAGTGCTACCTCTAGTATCCTGTACAAATTATTTCCCAAAGTAACAATAACAACACGGGGCCTTGATTCATAAACAACATGTGGCTTCCACAAGTATGGTTGTCCTAATAATACATCACAAACTTCAAGGGGAGCAATGTCACATAATACCTCATCCATGAAGGGCTTGATGTTGTATGGAAGGCGACACTACTAGCTCACGTGAAGATACCGTCCTTGGTGAAGCCACCCGATGGTGTATGGTTGTGGATGTGTTGTGGTCAGTAAGCCAAGCCACTTCACGATCTCTACTGAAAAGAGGTTCTTTTGGCTCCCACTATCGACAATGAACTATAGTGGGGAGCCCTTACCCACATATGGGAGTGGAAGAGACGCTCCTCCTCTGGATATTCGGGTTCCTCCTTCTGGATCTTCATGGTGGCAACGGTGGCATTGGGCTCTGCATCGATAATCTACTTCCCTTTGTCATTCCCCTTGTTAGGTTCTGACTCAGGGTCGGAACATGCATCTAATTCTGAAACCTTTAGCTTAGGCACCAATGACTTCTTCGCCCAACACTCACTTGTGTTGTGAGTGGAGCTCTTATGGAACTCACACCACTTTCCTGTGTCCTTTTTAGGCTTCGCGGCGTTGTTATTTCCTTGCAGCCACCTTGGATTTTTCCTTTTTTTTTTGGTTTGGGGGCACCTTTCCGTTTCTTCGGATTCACAAATCCAAAGTCTTCCTTCTTCTGTTTAAACTTTTTCTTAACCTTGACAGCATATCGGTATGTCATGCTGAGTGAGGAGATGTTTAGGAATTCTATTTTCCTTGATGTACTTGTGTAGGTAGCCATGGTATTTGACTACCAAATGCTGTTCTGAATCCTTGATACCCAACTTTGTGCGAAGGGTATGGAAAATATTGGTAAACTCAGACATGTCTTGGTCCCTTCCCTGCTGCAGCGTGGTCTACTTTATGTATTGATCCTCATAGCTTCCGACAGGGTAGTACTGCTCCTTGATGGCATCCCAAAACGAATTCTAAGTGGGTGTAGCTGAAAATAGTCGGCTTGTACTTTCATCCTTTTGCTCGCAGTAGGTCTCCCACCAGTCCTTGATGTGGGGGGCTGCTTTGAGAAGAGCGAAAATAATATTTTCCCGATTGGAAAAATCATGAACAAAAAAATAACCCTCTAGCTGATTTAACCATTTATTGATGGCATCTGTCTATCTAACCCTCGAATATGGGGATTTCAAAATTAACTTGTACCTTAAACATTGTGGTGTTTCCAAAGTAGCTGTTGGAAGCTGATGTGTCGCCCCTGGGTAGCCACTGAAGGATCTGGGCAAAGTTTTCCATCATCGCATTCCTTTATTGCTCGAGGGCTTCTTCGAGAAAGATTTTGATAGGATCTCCTACCCCCCCTTCTTTCTTTTCATCCCCCATGGGAGGTCGTTGGGATTTGCGAGGCTGGTCTTGCAAAGGTTCAACCAGTTCAAGCCCTAACCCCTTATATCCCGACCTAGTTGGGCACATGCAAAGAAAAACAAAGAAAAAAAGTAGACCAATCTGATACCATTCGGATTTAAATAGGAATGCAACAAATTATAGAGATAACCATAAACATAGAAATGCAGTGGAAATAATACTTCATTTCATTAATGTAAAATACTGAAATATGCTTACAAACAAGAATGGAAATAAGCTAGTTAGGGTGATGGTAGCTTATCTATGAGAATAGATGTGGCAGCTACATGCCTCTGAAATGCCTTACAATCAGGCTCAAGGGCCTTTTTATTATTGAACAATAAGAGCAAACCCTAAACAACCAAAACCCTAACCCAAGGAGATGTAACACCAAGAGTTTATGGGCCCCGTTGGCGTTTGGACAACCAAATTCCCGAGGTCGCGACTTGGTCATATTATCTCTGTTTGACGCGCATGATAACCCATTGGAAAGATCTCTCCAAGGACTATGATAGAAAAGAGGATTTCAAGTAAAATATCGTTGGTGGTATATTTCCAAAAAGACGTCGTTTACGGCCTCAAAATGGCACCGAAAGTTTAGGACCTGAAAAATTTCTAAAAATAGTAAATTGTGCTACAATTAAGGAAACTGTAAAACTAAAAGAAGCAATGGTGGGGGTCCAAGTGGAATTGGTGAGTGGCCACCAATATCCACCTGGATCATTCCTCCCCCCTTAGGAAGCAATTGTCCCCATTGCGTTGAGTTCCTCCATGAGATGAGGAAACTTCTGCTGAACTTGGTCCCTGGTGAGCCACTTGCCCTGGTGAAGGAGTTGGCCTGATTTGACAACTCGATACAGCTAGATATTCTTTTGGTGAGTGTGCTTGATCTGTGTGTCCATGATTTGATCAGTTGCAGCTAGTTCCATGCAATCTGGATTTAACTCTGTGGGTGTGAGTTGTTCTGCAATGTTGGATGTGTCTAGTAATGGTGGAAAGTATGGTCGAAGGCGATCCACATTGAACATTGGGTACAAGCCAAGGAATGGAGGAATGCGGAGCTAAAATGCATTGTTTCCCACAGCCTTGGTAATGGTGTAAGGACCATATCAGAGTGGTATAAGTTTCCGATAGGCTCTGGTAAGGCGTTCCTATTGCAAATGCAACCAGACTTTGTCACCCACCTGAAGCTTGTGTGGCACCTGATGTTGATCATGTCGCTGCTTGTACTTGGCATTTGATTTCTCTAGAATGTCATTGACCTGCTGGAGAATATGTTGGATGTGCTCAATGAAGTTGTTTGCCTTATCTGTTTTGGATTGGACATGAGACGAATTTGCGTGAGTAGCTACAAATGGCATGGCCATATCAATGGGACATAGTGGCTAGAATCCCAAGCCCACCTCAAAAGGGTAGTGGCCAGTCGAGCTGTGCAGAGCTTGGTTGTAGTTGTGCTGAACATAGGGGAGGCTCTCATCCCATGTGTGTGGATGCTTTGAGTTGTACATGCACAAAATTTGTACGATCATCCTATTGACAACCTCTGTCTGGCCATCAGTTTGAGGATGGAAGGTTGTGGACTTAGTGAGTTTGGTGTTCAGCGTTGACCAGAGACTGGACCAAAATGTACTAAGAAACCTTCTATCCTGATCTGAGATGATAGAGTGTGGGATCCCAAAGTGTACCCACACTTGTTCAAAGAAGATTTTAGCAGTGGCTTTGGCTGTGATATTCTTCTTGCAGACCACCATAATGGCCATCTTTGAGAACCTATCAATGACCACAAAAACACAATCGTTTCCATGCTTAGTGGAAGGAATACCTGACATGTAATCCATGGAGATGGATTCCCAAGGTCGACTAGGGTTAGGTAGTGGGGTATAAAGGCCTTACTTCTTGATGGTCAATTTGGGAATGTCACAGGTAGTGCATGATCTGATGTACTTCCCGACATCCTGTCGATGTTTCAGCCAATAGAGATACTTTTGCAGTATTGTCATCATTTTCTTGACCCTGAAATGTCCAGCAGCCCGACTGTAGTGTGCCTCCCAAATCATCTTGGCATGCTCACTTGAAGGAACATAAAGGTGACCCAGGTGGCATAACAGGGCATCCTGGAGGTAAAAATCTGGAACATGCTGACCTTGCAAGAGTGTCTAGTATGTGTGGCCAAATTCTGGGTCACTTTTGTAGAGAAGTCACCAATCCGAAGTCTCGTGCCCACAAGAGTTGAGCACGGTGGTTAACACCATGATCGGTGGTCCACTGAGGCAATCTGCAACATTATTGGTGTTACCCTTCTTATACTTGATATTCAAATGGAACTGTTGTAGGTATGTGGACCACTTCTGATGGTGATCATTCTGCAATTTCCCTTGGGTTTGTATGAACTATAGGGGTCGGTGGTCTGTGTGCATGACCATTTCCTTCCCCAAAATGTAATGCTTCCATTGTCGGCATGCCTGCACAATGGAATACATCTCTTTTTCATAAGTGGGATACTTTTGGATTGTGTCTAAAAGTGTGTCACTGTGATATTCCACTGGATGCCCGTGCTAAGTAAGGACTACCCCAATAGCATAGTCAGAGGCATCTGTCTCAACCTCAACTGGTTGTTGCAAGTCTAGTAATTCCAACACGCTTGTCGAGCAGAGGTGATCTTTCAACTCTGTGAATGCCTTCTATTGAGATTCCTAACAAAAGAATTTTGCTTTCACTCCTCCCTTGGTGACTTGACTCAAGGGCCAAGTGATATGAGAAAATCCCAACACAAACCTGCGGTAGAAGTTGGCAAGACCTAGAAAGCTATGGAGTTCTGTGAGAGTGGTTGGAGATGGCCAATCCCGAATGACTTGGATCTTGGTTGGATCCACATGCACCCCCTGTTCATCAATAATGTATCCCATATATTGAACCTAGGTCATGCCAAAAGTGCATTTCTCCAAATTGGCACATAACTTGTGTTGTCGCAGTGTTTAGAGAGCTTGTCGGATGTGGTGGAGGTGCTCTTCCCAACTCTGGCTGAAGATCAAGATGTCATCCAAGTATACCACTACAAATGAGTTGTTGAATGGCTGCAATATGTTATCCATTAGCCTCAGGAAGGTTGCAGGAGCATTCGTCAATCTGAAAGGTATAACCAACCATTTGAAAAGGCCCTCCTTGTCTTTGAAGGCAATCTTCCACACATTAGAGGGTTCGATTGGTACCTGGTGATATCCTAACTTCAGATCGATCTTGCTTAAATATTTTTCCCCCTTCAGCTGGTCCAGGAGGCCATCAATCTGTGGGATTGGGTACCTATTATATACAATGATCTTATTCAGCGCCAAATAGTCAATACATAGTCTCCAAGTCCCATCCTTCTTCTGCACCAACACGATCGCCTCTCACAAGGCAATGAACTCAAAGAGATGTGACATTTTTGTAGAAACTCTTGAATCTGCCTCTTGATTTCATCATTCTCTAGAATGAAGTGTCAATAGATTGGTCCATTGGGCAGCAGTGCACCTGGGGTGAGATCAATGGAGTGCTTGACCTGACAATGCAGAGGAACCCCTACGGGGGAGGTGAAGATGTCCTCATACTCCTCTATGACCTTGTCCATCTGTAGTTGTTGTGTGGAGGGGCCCTGTCTGGAGGTCATGGCCACCGTCTTCTTCTTTCCTTGAGGGCGTATCATCAGGAAAACAAATTTACTAGTTTTGGAAATGAGCTTACTGCATTGTTTTGTAGTAACCAAAGAGATGGCGGTAGGCAGTGCTACCTCTGGTATCCTGTACAACTTATTTCCCAAAGTAACAATAACAACATGTGGCCTTGATTCATACATAGCATGTCACTTCCACAAGTATGGTTGTCCTAATAATACATCACAAACTTCAAGGGGAGCAATGTCACACAATAACTCATCCATGAAGGGCTTGATGTTGTATTGAAGGTGACATTGCTAGCTCACACGAAGATCTCATCCTTGGTGAAGCCACTTGGTGGTGTACAATTGTGGATGTGTTGTGGTTAGTAAACCCAGCCACTTCACGATCTCTGTGAAAAATAGGTTCTTTTGGCTCCCGCTGTTGACAATGAACTGTAGTGGGGAGCCCTTTACCCACATCTGGGAATGGAAGAGATGCTCCTCCTCCTCTGGATCTCCGGGTTCCTCCTTCTGTATCTTCATGGTGGAAACGGTGACGTTGGGCTCTGCATCGATAATTTGCTTCCATTTGTCATTCCCCTTGTTGGGTTCTAACTCAGAGTTGGAACATGCATATGATTCTGAAACCTTTAGCTTGGCCACTAATGACTGCTTGGTCTGACACTCACTTGTGTTGTGAGTGGAGCTCTTATGGAACTCACACCACTTTCCCGTGTCCTTTTTTAGCTTCACGGTGTTGTTCTTTGTTTATAGCTTTGGTGAGTTATCTTGGGCCACCCCACCTTGGCTTTGTCCTTCGTTCTGTGGTTTGGGGGCACCTTTCCCTTGCTTCTGATTCACAAATCCAAAGTCTTGCTTCTTCTATTTAAACTTTTGCTCAACCTTGATGAAATATCGATATGTTGTGCCGAGTGAGGAGATGTTCATGAATTCTATTTCTTCCTGGATATACTTGTGCAGGTAGCCATGGTATTTGAGTACCAAATGCTGCTATGAATCCTTGATACCCAACTTTGTGCGAAGGGTATGGAAAATATTTGTAAACTCTGGCACATCTTGTTCCCTTCCCTGTCGTAGCGTGGTCCACTTTATGTATTGATCCTCATAGCTTCCGATAGGGTAGTACTGCTCCTTGATGGCATCCTGGAATGAATTCCAAGTGGGTGTGGTTGAAAATAGTGAGCTTGTACTTTCATCCTTCTGCTCGCAGTAGGTTTCCCACAAATCCTTGACGTGGGGGGCTGCTTTGAGAAGAGCGAAAATAATCTTTTCCCAACTAGAAAAATCATGAATAGAAAAATAACCCTATAGCATATTTAACCATTTATCGACGACATCTGCATCTATATGACCCTCAAATATGGGGATTTCAAAATTAACTTGTACCTTAAACGGTGTGGCGTTTCTAGAGTAGCTGTTGGAAGTGGATGCATTGCCCCTAGGTAGCCGCTGAAGGATCTGGGAAAAGCTATCCATCATCGCATTCCTTTGTCACTTGAGGGCTTCTTCGAGAAAGATTTTGATAGTATCTCCTACCCCCTCATCTTTCCTTTCATTTGCCATGGGAGGACATCGGGATTTGCGAGGCTGTTCTTGCAAAGGTTCAACCAATTCAAGTCCTAACTCCTTATATCTTGACCTCGTTGGAGACATGCAAAGAAAAACAGAGAAAAAAAAGCAGACCGCTCTGATACCACTGACCCAGATTTAAAGAGGAACGCAACAAATTATAGAGATAACTATAAACACAGAGATGCAACAGAAATAATACTTCATTTCATTAATGTAAAATACTGAAATATGCTTACAAACAGGAATGGAAATAAACCAGCTAGGGCGATGGTAGCTTGTCTCTGAGAAGAGATGTGGCGGCTATATGCCTCTAAACTACCTTACAATGAGGCTCAAGGGCCTTTTTATTATTGAACAATAAGAGCAAACCCTAAACAACCAAAACCCTAACCCGAGGAGATGTAACACCAAGAGTTTATGGGCCCCGTTGGGGTGAGTTGGAAAACCAACTTCCCGGGGTCGCGACTTGGTCATATTATCTTTGTTTGATGCACATGATAATCCATTGGAAAGATCTCTTCGAGGACTATGACGAAAAATATGATTTTAGGCAGAAAATCGTTGGCAGTATATTTCCAAAAAAACGTTGTTTAGGGCCTCAAAACGGCTCTGAAAGTTTAGGACCCAAAAAATGCTAAAAGTAGTAAACTGTGCTACAATTAAGGAAACTGAAAAACTGAAAGAAACAATGGTGGGGGTCCAAGTGGAATTGGTGGGTGGCCTCCAATATCCACTTGGATCAAAGGTCATGTAAAAGTTAAATTGTAAAAGTCAATAGGAGTCTAAACTTCATTGGAAATCGAAAGGTCATGAGGGGAGGTGAAGGGTCAACTGACCCCTCTGTATAAATATGTCCCAATGCCTCTAAAGAAGGGGATTTTATCACTAGGGTCTTTTAGCATAGATAGTTGTTAGTACTTAGATCTTTGAGCACCCTTGCTCTTGGCATCTTGTAGGCTAAGTTGTGGTGAGGCTATATGGTTGCCTTGGAGAAGATATGAGCAGTTGTCACTCCATTATTGGATTTTGATGGGCTTCTAGTGCATGTACCTAAACTGCATAGATTCCCATGCATTCCTATTTTGGTTGTAATGGCTAACAAATATTATAATCATGTGTGCATGTGCACTTTCATGTGGGTAATGTGTTGATGAACTAATTTGTTACTTATTGCTCATGCATTTACCTAAATCCATGTTTTCTCATTTCATACTAATACTAGTAATCAATTGTGAACTAATTTGCAGTTAATTTCTAGTACTTTCTTATTGGTATTTCTTAGATAGTTTTATCTCACTAACTCTTTCTTGAGACACATGCCTTCTCATTGTTCCATTATTATATTATTATATAGTGTTATGCAATTTTTCAATCATGGGTTGATTTCATCCTCATTATTTGCGTATTTCATACTTGTCCTCACTCCAATAGCACTTCATTTGAAATCCAAGAGGAAAACCATCATGGTGGCAGTCAGGTCCACATACTAAATGGGGCTCCTATCCAATACAGTGTGAGGTCTAATTCATACTTCACACTGGGGAGACATCATTACTATTGGCAGTACATGTTTCCCCATCAACACTCACCAAATCCTAAAATCTTCCTGCAGCTTTCCCTTCACACAATTCCCATCAAGCAGTATTTTATAGATGACTACATTTAGATCTAAATTCATTTGTAGCATCTTGCATAAAAGTTGATTTCCATGATCAATCTTTCCTTCATTGCAAGTTTTTGTTCAAATAATTGAAGGTAACCTTAGTAGGTATTTCCCTCTTTCACATATTTCACATAACAACTTATAAGTTTGATCACTTTTGAATTTATTGGATAGACTATCAATTAAGATATTGTGTACACATCAGGGTATGAGACTTTCACTTCCAATTTAGTGAATAACTTGAGAGATTGATAAGGATTTCCTTTCTCGAGGTTATTATTACTGCACACAGGTTGGTTGCAATAAGTTTTTTAGAGAAATATTCACAAGGTATCAAGCCCAACACTTCTCCTCTAGAAATCATGTGACCAACTCTGATATTGTTCATAGATCTGTCACAACTAATGGGCTAAGTTAACATGCTACAACCATCATTTGAATTGAAGAAAGTTATTTGTAATTGATCGAGGAGTGGAACATGTAGAGGAACACCCCACCTAATTCTTAAAAAACTCCTTACAAACATGAATTCTTGAAAACTTGTAAGACTACGGGTTGACTAATCTACTACTACAGGAAAATAAAAATAGAGAACTTGTCCACTAATGATTAGCAACAATTCTAAGGTCTATAATTAGGATCATTTCGTTGAGTACTCTACCACCATAATAAGTCTCCCAAATGCTATAGGATTCACTAAATTTTGGTTATTATATGCCAAATCATTTTTGTTTTGTTTTATATATGTATATACTTCATTATTTCCTTATTTCAACACACCTTTATTCAACCATCAAATTTTTTCTACAACTCATCCCCTGTGGAGAAACACTGCCAACTTGCCTCTGTGTGCTAGTAGAACTTGAGGATTAGTCTGTGTCACATTTTCAAGTAAAAGCCAATAATTGATCTAACATGATTTTCAACAATAATCAATTCTAATTTTTTTATATCCTTAATCTAAATATAGTGCCTAAACATTCATTGCGTTACAGATCAGAAACCCTAAACTTGTTTGTTCACATTCTCAAAGGTGAATTTTCCCTTGTTCAAGACAGTTTCTCATGCTTTTCTGAAAGAGGTGTTGTCACATGGAATTATATTTTGAGTCCATACATTCATAGAGAAAAGTATGATTTCTTTTCTTAGGGAACCCAGTACTTTGTGCAAGACAAAATAGTGGTTAATATTTACCGTCAATCAAAGTGTTCTACATGAAAATTGTGGGGTGTATCCATCCTTCTACATTGTCCTATGGAAATGATATTTCTTTATAAGTTTTCCATCCCCACAAAGCTCATTGATAATAATGTTAAAAATGACCACATTGGGATAAAAAAATTTAGCCACCATGTCTTTGAAGAGAACCCATAACAATCCCTTGAGTCCTCTTCATGAATACACTAAAAGTATAGTTGCAAATGTACAAGGATGGTCTAAAACCAAGGCTCTTCATTTGTTGAATATTTCTATAATATCCTCTATCATTGCTTTACAAATGAGATTGTAGGAATATATATGAAATGATATCCGCTAAGGAAACTAGTCCTTTTGATCCTGCAGATGCTAGACCCATCATTCCAAGCTATCATAGCAACACAGGACCTCTCTTTCAGGAAACTTTCTAGCAATCCTTAATGCAGTTTCATGGTCATAGTCCTTCGAGGTTGAATTGAACAATTCAAAAACTTGTATTGAAATTGAGGTTGAAAGTCAAATATAATTCTAAGAACTAAAATTGAAGTATCAAAAGATAATGTATAAAATCTAAATAGACAAAAAACCTAGCATGGACATGGTTCATTCATGAATAACACTCGGTAATGATTAAGATATTTTGAAGAATGTGTCTAAGAAATGCATCGGCAATATCCATGAAGACTTGTAAAAGCAAAGGGGGGCCCAAAATTTTAATTTTAAAAGCAAATGGGGGCCCAAAGAAAAGGAGGGTTGTTGTTGTGGCTACAAAACTTATTTAACCTAGAAACATGGGAGACTAGATGTACATGGGGATATGGTGGCAACTCTAATTTTTAAGTCATATTTCCAATCCTCTACAATATCTTATAGGGGATATAATACCTCAGAGGTAATTTATTGTCCTTTTTTTCTTGAGCAACATCTATTTGTATGGTTGTAGTCTCATAAATACCCAATCCCCCACTTCAAATTCCCTTTCACTACAATGTTGATCTACTTGTCATTTCACCCTATTTTGTGCCATATCCAAGTTGTCCTTCAATAGTTTAAGAACCTTTATTGGTGTTGTATGTGGCCCTCTACTTCTTGAGCCTTTAATGTCATTTTCAAGGGTGATGTGATAGATGGAGGATCATAGCCATAAAGTGCCATAAATTGTGACAGTTTGTATGATGTATGGAAGGATGTTTTATACCACCATTCTTGCAAGGCCATCCATTTGATCCATTGTGTATATTTAGTAGATGGAAATCAACGTAGATATCCTTCTAAACATTTATTCACTATCTCATTTTTCCCATCATATTGAGGATGGTATGATGAGTTGTGAAGCAATTGAGTACCCAAACAAGAAAATAATTTAATCCAAAAATTTCTAGTGAAAATTGGATCTCTATCAATTACAATAAACTTTGGTATTCCATGTAGCTTTTGGATTGTTTACATGAATGTTTTTGCCACAATAATTTCTTTAAAAGGATGAGAAAGAGAGGAAAATTTGGTGTACTTTGTCGTTTTATCTACCATTGTCATAATGAGACTCTTTCCTTTAAATTTGGTTAAACGTGTAATAAAATCTATTGAAAATTCTTCCCAACATTGGCTTGGTATGACTAATGGTGTAAGGAGACCTAGGGTCTTAATAGTCTCTCCTTTATTTTTACGGCATACCACACATTCCATCACAAAATTTTGCACATCTACTTTAACACCTTGCCAAAATAAATATTTATTGATGCTATGGTATGTCTTCAAGAACCCTAAATGTCCTCCTATAGGAGAAGTGTGTAATTCCAAAAGGACCTTTTGTTTGAGTTGATAATTCCTACATAATTATAAGTGTTCTTGATACCATAAAAAATAAATTTTCAACATAATTTTTTCTACTACATTAGAGTCTTCTTGTCGCTATTGAATTATCTTACATATCTTCTCATCTTACTACCATTTTATCCTTGCTTCTTCCACCCAGTTGGGTTGTGGAATGGAAATAACATAGTAAACCATTTGTGTCTTCCTCTTTACTTGAGAGTGTATCTGCCACAATATTTTATTTTCCCTTTTTTGTAGATAATTTCAAAGTCATAACCAAACATATTTGTGACCCATTTGTGTTGCTCTTTTGAAGAAATTCTTTGCTCCAATAAGTACTTAAGGCTATCATGATCTACTTTTACCTTGAAGTGTATTCCTATTAACTATGGATACCAATTCTTAATTTCATGTAGTATGGCCAACATTTCTTTTTCATAAATGGGTTTGAGTAAGTTCCTTCCTTTAAGTTCGTTACATTCAAATGCAAGGGGCCTTCCTTATATCAAAACTACACCAATGCCATGGAATGAGGAATCGCACTCCATAATGAATATTTTTGTGAAGTTAGGTCTCACCCAAGAAAAGAGTTATACACATAGCCTATTTAAGGTCTTTGAAAGATTTGGTTGCTTCTTTAGTCCAAGAAAATGATTCTTTGTTCAATAATTTTGTTATAGGTGCTACTATTTTACCTTAATTCTTGACAAACATGTGGTAATATCCTGTCAATTTTAAGAATCCTCTTGATTTTCGTCAAAGTATTGGGTATTGGCAATTCCCTCATAGATTTGATTTTATTATGATCCACCTTGACACCATCATGCAATACAATATGACCCAGATAGTCCACTTCTTGAATTGCAAAGACACATTTGGAAGGATTTGCATATAATTGTTTCTCTTCCAATAGCGTCAAGACCTTGCTGACATGTTGTACATGTTCTTCCAAAGATTTGTTGTATATTATTATGTCATCAAAAATACTAGAACAAATTTTCTAGTGTTTGAAAATAGAATTCATTAAGATTTGAAATGTTGAATGTGCATTTCTAAGTCCAAATGACATAACCAAAAACCCATAATGACCTTCATGTGTTCTCAAGAATATTTTGGGAATGTATTCTTTCCTTATTTTGATTTGATGATATCTAGAACTAAGATCCAAGTTAGTAAAGAAATTTGCTTCATGCAATTCATCAATGACACGAATAGGAAACTTATATTTGACTATCATTTTGTTTATTTGTTTGTAATCTGGACACATATGCCATGAACCATCCTTTTTTATAACCATAATCACTAGTGAAGAGAAAGAACTTTGGGTAAGTTGAATGATGTCGTGCCTATAACATTTCTTGAACCATACACTCAAACTCACTCTTTTGCACATGTAGATATATGTAAGGCTTAAGGTTAGGTAGTACACTTATAGGTTACAAATGAATAACATGGTCATGATCTCAGACAAGTGGAAGATGCTTATGTGTTTCTCCAAATACCTTAGCATGATTGTTGATAATTTTTTGGAGGTCCACTAGAACAAAGGATATAGATGTTTGAACATCTAATGAATACAATTGTGAAACCACACCTTGATGTCCCTATTTTAGCAATTTTTTCATGCTATTAGAGATTATCACTTTATTGGGTTTCCCTTGGATGCCTCTAAGCTTATTTGATCTATAAACTGCCATGGATATCTCACTGTACATTTCGTTACAACATAAATAATAAAACTATATTTAAAAATCTGAAATCTACATTATTCAAGTTTTATTTCTCTTTAGATTTTACATATGAAGATTACTGATAATTTTGTATACATGAAAATTAAAATTATGCAAAAATAAAAATGCAACAAAAACTCACAAACCACAATTTGACATAAGATACAACCTAGGAAACCCTTTCAATAAAAAACCCAACTAGAAGATGAGGTCGCTCTGCTCTCTTTCTATGAATAGAAAATGGTTGTTAGTACAAATAAGTATGTCTTGTGGCCCATGGCCCTACTACAGTGAAAAAATCCTCTTTGTGTGCTCTTTCTCCTATTCTTCTCAACTATTGTTTTCTCATTTATGGAACAAATGCACTTGAAAATCAATGAACCCTTTTCCTCCTAGTGGCTCAGTTATAACACAACCCAATAGCCTACTAGTAGTTAGGTTTGACTACCTCAAATCTGAACCAGAGTTACAATATGGACTCTTCTAGTTTTCTTCATCATATTCATGTGACTAGCCCCTTTTCCATGAATAATGGGGGTTGACGTGGCATCCTCTTAAATTATGGTGGTGAAAACAAGAAGGTCAAATTCTAAGTGGCGTAATTTTTTCATACAAACACTTATTGAGGTGATTATTTTGCTATTAGAAAGGTATTTGTGTGTAGAATATGAAAAAAAAAGGTGCTACTCTAAAGGAGAAAAGTTTTACCCCTAAAAATGTCATTTGATACCTCAAAATGATCCTAGAAGGCTTCATACCTCGATTTGCCAAACTAGGTCCTATTAGTAAAAATGGTCCTGTGAGTTTATTCCTCCACTTATTCCACTCTAAAATCCCCAATATTGATGACTAATAATATAATTATCCAATCCATATCATAAATTACCTTTCCTTATGAGAAAACCCTTATGAAAAGATATTGAAAATTAAGGGCCGTTGTTCCCAATGTGTAGAAATTTTGAATAATTTAACACATATTCAACAGAGATTATCCTGATCATGTACTATTGCGGAAAACATACACAATACATAAGCTCCTCTATGTTGATCATCAATATAGCAGCATCAATAACAATAAAAC
>APFE030011132.1:0-13434 GCA_000404065.3 Pinus taeda
ATAAAATCAAGAGCTCAAAGATTAAAAAAAAATATCGATCTAGACAAGAGAAGTGAAGGCAAGATAACCAAACAAAAATAAAAATAAATATAGGGATCTTCTCCCTAGTATTTTCACCAATATGTTGGTGTAGATTTCTTACAAGGGAGAGTGGATTTCAGTAACTTAATAGTTGGATGTTAAGTCCAGACAATAATGGTTTTAGGCTTAGAAAAAGTAATCCATACTCTACTTTACAATTTTCATCATCAAATTAAAATAAACAACAACTTGAATAATATAAAATTATTATTCAAAACTTAAGACATAAAAAATTTGTTATACATTTCCAACGCCATGTATTTTATTTGGAAATTGACCCAAATGTACATTTTTGTGGAATAACACATTTTACCCAACATAAATAATGACACCTCTTATCCAAATTGGAAAATAATAGCAACTCATGCTGAGGACACAATGCACCCTTTTCCCAACATGGAAAATCATGCTAAAAGTACATAATGATACCTCATGTCAATATAAATAATGGGTCACCCATTAACAAGTACCCTCTTCGCCACTCTCAGATGCATCTTTAAGTATGATCTTCCTCTTCTTCAAGCCTATGGAAACTTCATTCTTCTTCCATTGAGGAGTAGTGCAGGTTTTTGGAGACTACAAAAATAAATTTCATTTAAATAATTTATTTTCCACAATTTTACTAACGAAAAAAATTGCAAAATATGATTAATATCCTATTGTAGTGGTTGCAACTCCCTCCAAAATTTTGGCCTGCATCCAATTTCAAAGCCTTCTTTGGGTTTTCCCTTGATGTTTTCAAGCACTCGGGCTCATCCCACGAGCTCATGTTGAGTCTTTGCACCCTCCTCGTTTGACCATTCACCGTCACAATGTCATGCTTGCAGTCGTGTTTTGGCTATGTTCACGATTGTTTTTGTGTGTACAAGTTGTATTAGCTATGTAAGCATTTTTTCGCACTCACACACAAAGTTGTATACAATGTTGCACAAGTATCGTCGCGGTCATTCAACGATCTATCTCAAGTGTCGTGCTTATCGCTTGCACTCATTAGTCAGTCACACTATGTGTATAATATCTTGATGCTTCGAGGTGTCTTGTCATCAAGACATGTTGAATGTGTGTTCGTAAGGTCGTGTATGCACAAGTTCACTCACTCACACACTTAATATTATATTAAATATATATATATGAGAAGAAAAAAATTGCAATAACTAGATCAAGAGTTAATAGGAGAAAATATACATCAAGTGAACTTGTGAAACGTGAAAATATTCTCGAAAAGAAATATATGACGAGAAATAATCTGAAGGATCGAAACCAGTGTAACAAGGAAACTTTGACAATGAAACTAAAATATACAAAGATATCAATGCCAATTTTCAAAACCAAAGAGTTGAGGGCTTTGTCATCCTCAGAATCCATGAAGAGTCATTATGTTAATCAAAATCTAGTTTCATCACTCATGAAAATATCTCTTGTGGGTCGTCCTTACTTTATTAGATGATGCAATTGGAAACTGTATTAGTAGAGTGTCATGGAAAAATCGAGATATTGCAACACCAACAGAAGAAATGAATGCAACAACAGTCGAAAAAGGAAGTATTTTGTGTGTAAAGACAATTCTACAATCTGAGCAAATATATGTTGAAAAGGGAGAGGAAAAGGTTTTTGATGTTTCTTTGGTTGTCTCTGCAACTTCGAAGTTGAAACAACTACCATGGAGGGAGGTGCCCCACATTTTTTTTTGCAAAATAAGTAAGAAAGATTAAAAAAAAATTGGAGGCACTTTGTTGAAAGCAGGAAATGTTGGCTAGGGGGCGGTAGGAGACATGATTGTGTTCGAAGTAAAATTGGACAAAATTGAGGAACAGGGAACAATTAGTAAAATTGAGGCATTATATAGGTCACAGGCACATAGAACAAAATGTTACAAAATACGAATTTTGAAATATGAAATGAGCACTCAACAATATGGCAATGAAAACTTTGCAGAGACAGTGTATAGGATGCCAGCAAATCTACATGAATGATATGGAAATAACATGCATTACATACACCTTTGATTGGATATAATTTGGCGTTTTTATAGGTTTGACAGAAGATGACAGAGTTGGTAGAAGATGTAGAATGGACTGGGCTTTAATTACAGATGGTCTTGAATGTTATGATTAAATTTGGTATTTCCTCAGGTGTTGTTACCCTCCTGCATAAGTGTTGGTAGGTTCATCTGGCATTACCTCATATGTTACAATGATGTGTTGCTTCCAACATTGGGATTCCGTGGTAAATTAATATTACAATGATGTGTTACCTCCAGCTCATGCTTTACAATGATACGTTACAACGGCAATATTATGAACGTTACCATACAATGATACGTTACAATGGAAATATTATGAACGTTACCTCCATATCATGTGTTACAATGATATATTACAATGGCAAGATCATGAATATCGCCTCCTTCAAGAAGTTTTTGCATGATCGTATTACAGTAATACAATGCTTTGAATTTTTGGAATCAACATAAAATAGTCTATGCGCATAGTATAAGGGGAACGCTCCGTAGTCATTGAATAACGCTCCAAAATCATTGAAAACTTGTATTAACGCATAAATCACATCGACATGAAAGTATGTTTATATTATTGTTTTCCTTGAACAATGACTATAATTTGTAGCAACAAGATTTCTTTTTAATTTGGCTAGAAAGGAAATATCAAGAGAATATATGTAAATATGGTGGAAACTGTAACTTGATGCACCTTAAAGAAACCACCAAGGATCTGAGATAGAAATTATTCAAATTACAGACGATATGGCCATGATTTCAATGAAAGCTAGAGTCGAACTCTTAGCCCACAACTTTCTACAAAAGGACATTATGATGATGATCATTGTGCTCATGGTGGTCGTGGTATTGGTAAAATTGATGCACCTTAAAGAAACCAGCAAGGATCTGAGATAGCAATTATTCAAAGTACAGACGATATGGCCATGATTTCAATGAAAGCTAGAGTCGAACTCTTAGTCCACAAATTTCTACAAACGGACATTATGGTGATGATGATCGTGCTCATGGTGGTCGTGGTATTGGTAAAATTGATGCACCTTAAAGAAACCATCCAGGATCTGAGATAGCAATTATTCAAAGTACAGACGATATGGCCATGATTTCAATGAAAGCTAGAGTCAAACTCTTAGCCCACAACTTTCTACAAAAGGACATTATGGTGATGATGATCGTGCTCATGGTGGTCGTGGTATTGGTAAAATAAATTAGGATGATTATAGAGGTTATAATGATGATAGTGTGTGTCTTCGGTATGTGACAACGCATTACCTCCAATATTTACCATGTGAAGTGCAAAGACTTGCCTCAACGCATTTCCTCAAGGTATTACCACATGTCACTCAACTCATTTTGATTACCACATTGAATACCAGCTTTCATATTTTTGTTTTTTCTGGGCAAAGACTAATCTACTTATATTAAACAACTGTAAAAATATTTACAAGAGGATTGAACCTCTGAGAGTGACATGGCATCTCTCTATCAAAAATTCTAACAAAATTGTCTGTTCCACCATTTGTAAGGAACATTATACAATTTAATACAAGCGAGAGCAGACTTAAAAGAAATTGGAAAAGATCTTACAGGCCAGAAGACCTGCCAGATTGCTTGGCATTATCAAAGATACAAAAAAAGTTTTTGTTGACTTGTCGTTGTCTTACTAGATTCGTCGCCAGCCTCCAAACGCTGAGCCAGTAGAGCCGAGCCAGTAGAGCCGAACCAGAATATCGGAAGACCAAAACAGAGCATGAGACCTGACCCATCAAAACAGAGCTTGTTACTTGTGATTTACTAATCCTTTCCCGGTCTCCTTATCCGGGGCTCGCTCCTAGGTGACCTCCACTCCATCCTAGACATCTTCGGGCTTCATTCCCGGTGGCAGCTTGAGATACAGAATGTTTGCAAAGGAATTATTAGGCTCCTCATCCATGGTTTGCTTATGGGGCGAAGCCTGCCTAATATCTTCCATCTCCTGAGGTGCCTATGCTTTCTTCTGTGCATTATCCAGAATGTTCTTATCCTTCATGCTCCCTATCTCTTGAAGCACCTCTGCCTGCTCCTCTGAATGAGCGAAAGTGCTTTCTTCCTCTAACTTGCTCTGTGATGAAGGGGCATAAGAACTATCTTCCATCCACCTGCTCTGTGAGGAATTGTCCGAGGGAGAAGGCGATTGCTCCTCAGAAGCCTCCTTCAGACTTACATCTTCCTTGTCTTCTTCCGAGAAGATGACCGTCACAAGAGCAGAAATCAGTGGTTTGTTTGACCGGCGTCGGAATTGAAACCTTGTTGATTGCACTGTATTACTGATGGAGTGGCCAGACTCTTCAGATCTTGTCGAAGGGGGCGACGCAAAGGCGAGAGGTGAAATACGACGAGGGCTTTGACTGCCTCTCCCTCCAAAACCTCCCCGTTGTCTAGAATTACGCCCACACCGAGGAGTAGCCCTTAAATGAGGAGCCATGTATTTAATCTAGTATGAGACGAGCGAGCTTAAATTCAAAGGATGGCTCGACCCAGCCTGAAGACTGGTTAACACCCAGATTGAACCCCAAACAGCTGCAACTTTTAAGAAGCTGAACTCGTCAGCAAGGGAAACGTCACTGCTGCAATGCTGCTCCACCACTGAGCGAATCCCGCTATCAGTCCCAACCACTACATCCCGAGGGAGCTTTAAGACAGGGGCATACACAGGGTTGAAAAATACTATGTGGAAGGGCCTGCTCCAGCCATTGTCACCTTCCTCGTTCCCCAACAAACCATCACCCTTCGCTTCCTTTGATAGCAAGCTCTCTTCCTGCAACCAGAACCGAGCTGGGAAGAATGTTCCTGTAACAAAATCTTCCATCCTGATATTGTCACTGCGCTTACCTTGGGACAGCAGCTGCAATGAATGGCATTGAATACCTTTCCTTTCAGTATGCTTAATATCCCTCATCGCCTTCCTGTTCAGCTGCCCGCTATCCTCTCCGCGTGGCGTGCTCATAACTCCCCTTCAATGCAAATACGAACAACCGCATCCGGGTGTGCCTCTTCACTTGTCTGCATATCACTAGTTAGAATAGCCTGAAATGTGGACAATTCTGTCTCCGAAGCTATACCCTGTAATGGTCCTTCAAAGAATTCCTTTCCCCTGTCCACTCCTAGGTTGGCAAGAAAATCTGCCAGTTTGTTCCCTTCTCTTCTGATGTGTTTGGAGGATATGGATTTATTGTTTCTTAGCCATTGTTGGAGTAGCTCAAGCCTAGTGACCATTCTCCAGTTGCTACTCACCTTATGTACATCTGAGCCTTGTTGGATCTTTGAGACCATGTTGATAATAATTTGAGAATCCCCTTCCACTATAAGAGGACTGTACCTTTGAGCTTGCGTGATATTGAGCCCTCTCCATAGTCCTTCCAATTCTGCTGCATTATTTGTGTTCCATCCAATTGAACCAAACAAAACAGTGAGAGGGTTGCCCTGATTATTTCTTATTACTCCACCATATCCCGTGCTTCTCGGATTTCCTTTCGAGGCCCCATCAAAGTTGAGCATAAATGTATTTATGGGCGGAGGAGTCCAACTGGTTGGGGAATCTTGATGTTTGGCTGAGTTACCTTGAGAAGAATTAGGACTTTGAATTTGGATCTGCCAGTTATTCCATATAGCTTGTTCCTGTGGAGTGGAAGGAAAGTCCTCTTGGGACCAGCATTTAGTAAACAGGGTTTCTTGGATGTTATTGTGTATGATTTTCCATACCTGCTCCGTTTGCATTGCTTGATCTTTAAATATCCGCCTATTCCGCTCTTTCCATATATTCCACATCAGTAGTCATGGAACGATTTGCCAAAGAATATTGAGAATGTTGCATTGATAAGGCTTTTGGGGCCAATTGCACAGAGTGTTATTGATGTCCCCCAACACTCTCCCTGCCTTCCGACATCGAAATGTGACTTTCTCCCAAAGTCTCCTTCCTAATGGACAAATTTGCATGAGATGTAAAGTTGATTCCTCTTCCAGTTTACAGTTGAGAGAAATTGAAGGACCTGCGAATTTTCTTTTCCTGAGGTTATCCCAAGTGAGAATCCGATTGTGTGACAGGAGCCAGAGAAATGTAGAGACCTTCGGCCATATGGGCGGATTCCATATTTTTTCCCATAATTTGTCTTTGATGAGTCGGTCTTTTAGAATAATGTTGTAAGCCTCCTTAGTTGTAAATGTGCCCTTCTCTTCGTACCCCCACCTCAACTTGTCCTTACATGCCTCCTTAAGAATTTTCCTTTTTTACAGTTCTTCGGATAGAGAGAGATGGATTGCCTCCGGGTTGTCTGGTAAAATGTTGCGCACCTCTTTCCAGTCTCTGTAGTCTGATTCATTGTTGGATCTCCAGAAGTAACTTACCTTATCCAACTGATTTATGTCCTGATTGGGTATTCCTTGGATGAGGTTTTTTATGCTTGGGAATTGCTGCCATGAGTCCATCCAGAATCTTGCTGTGCAGCCATCCTTCACCTCCCAAAAACTGTGTTTTTGAATTAAATCTCTGTGCTTGATAGCTGAGTTCCACATTACCGATCCCTTGCTTATTTCCGACATTCTAATGCGCTCCTCCAAGGGAAAGTTGTTGGCATACTTCGCTGTCCATAATCTGGCCCAGGGTATGTTTGGGTATGATAGCCATTTCCACCATATTTTTTCTCCCATGATCATGTTGCTGTGTTTCGGATCTCTACGACCAATGCCTCTTGCAGTTTTTGGAAGACAAGCCTTCTCCCATTTGACCAGAGCCCATTTTCGATTTGGTCCTAAGCTTCCCCAAAGGAAGTTGCGCTGTAATTGTTTGATAGCTTTAAGCACCCATTTCGGCGCTGCCATTATGGAGAACAAATAGAGCGACATGGATTGAAGAACTGCCTTGATTAGCACAAGCCTGCTGGCCATATTTAGGGCGCGATGCATCCATAGGAATAATTTAGCCTCCAGCTTTTCTAACAGGTTGGTCCATGAGGAGTGCTTAAGGGCAGAGGCAATTAAAGGCGCTCCTAAGTACTTGGAAGGCAGGGAAGCTACGGAGAAGCCTAGAATGCGTGCTATTGCTCTTTGAGTTGTCGGCGGAGTGTTGAAGAAAAAGATCTGGGATTTCACTTTATTGATGAGGGCTCCAAAGGCCTTAGAGAAATTGTCAAGTAAAGCATTTAAGGTGCGAGCTTCTTGAACAGAAGGGTGCCCAAATAACATGTTATCTTCAACGAATTGCTGGTGAGAGATGGTGGGGTCTTGGTGGAGAGTAATGCCTTTGAGGTTTTGGGATAGGATGGCCGAATTTATGTTGCGTCCTAATCCCTCCGCCATAATTACAAACAGAAAGGGCGACAGAGGATCCCCTTGTCTGATTCCTCTGGAAGGGCGGAAGGTGGAAGATGGGATCCCATTTATGAGAAATGAAAAAATCGTGGAAGAAATGAGACTACTTATCCAGCGAATCCAGGAAGAGGCAAAACCAAAAGCTTTCAAAATTTTTTGCATATAGTCCCAGCTGATGCTGTCGAATGCTTTAGATAAATCAATTTTAAGTAACATACCTGGTTTTTTAGTCTGCTTGAGGGAATGAATAATCTCATGGGTGAGAATTATCCCATCCATTATTTTTCATCCCTCGACGTATCCGGATTGTTCTGGTGAAATGATGAAGGGGAGCATGGGTTTCAGCCGAAGAGCCACTACCTTGGAGACGATCTTGTAGATGATATTGCACAAGGCTATAGGTCTGTATTTATCAAGAGAGTTAGAATCCTCTGTCTTGGGTATTAATGCAATGAATGTTGCATTCAGGCCCGGATACATCCATCTTAGAGTGCGCAACTCTTCTACTACTTGCCATACTTCCCATTTGATCAGCTCCCAAAAATGCTGAAAGAAATTTGAAGTAAAACCATCTGGACCAGGAGCTTTTCCCGCTTTTAATAAATTCACTGTTGTCTCCACCTCCTGAAGACTGATAGGTTTGAGAAGGAGAGTGTTATGGTCTTCCGTTATTAAGCGAGGAATATGATTTTGTCGATCGCCTTTGCTTTATTGATGTTGGGCTCTTGGTTCATTTTCCTGAAGTAATGGAGAAATTCAAGTTCTATTCCTTCATGGGTTTCAATTTTGGCTCCCTGTGCATTATTGACTTGTGAGGTTTGATTACTCATTCTCCTTTGGACTGTAGTTTTATGAAAAAACTTGGTGTTCTTCTCCCCTTCCTTCAGCCATCTGATTCTACATTTCTGCCGCCAAAGAACTTCCTCCTATAGATCTCGTTCTAGAAGTTTTTTTCCGTTTCTTGTTCTTTTTGTACTAGTTCTTCCGACCGTCCTTTCGAAATTATTCTTTGCTGAATATTTTTTATTTCTTGAATGAGGAGTTCCTTCTCCCTAAAAATGTTGCCAAAAGTGGTTTTGTTCCAGCGTTTTATCTCCTCCTTGAGCAGCTTCAACTTTTTTTGGAATCTAACCATTTTTGTAGCCTCAGTCGGATTACAATTTTGCCATGTTGTACGGATGAAGTCATTGAAATCTGGATGAGAGAGCCAGAAAGCTTCAAATCGAAAGGGTCTTTTTATATTATTACCAGGCCTGTTCCAATGCAATGCAATGGGCCAGTGATCCGATCCGGAGAATGGAATAATGGTGGCTGTGAATTCTCCTCCGATGTGTACTACATTATCAGAAATTAGAAACCGATCCAAGCGAGACGCGATTTGCAATGGAGCTACTCGTTTGTTAGTCCAAGTGTAGAGGCCGTTGGAGGTGAGCAGATCAATCAGCCAGTTATTTTGGATAAAATCTTTTAGGAGCGAGCCATCCCTGTTTATTCTGCAGCGCCCTCCTTGCTTTTCCTCTATTGACACAATCATATTGAAATCTCCTCTAGACACCCAGAGCGGGAATGTCCTATCTGCGTTGAGCTGCGATATTACATCTAGTATTTCCGCTTTCTGCTGAGTTTCTTGCGGAAAATATACATTTGTGATATGGCCATAGATGTTCGTACCCAAAAGATGAAATATGGCTTGAATGAAATTTTTATTTGCATGGATATTAACTAGTTGGATTTTTCCTGCATCCCAGAGAATAACAAGTCCTCCTGAAGCTCCTTGAGCATCCACAACTGTAACTAGCCCTCTTGGCCAGGCCTTAGCTGCAATTTTTTCCAAAAGTACCGAATTGCATTTGGTCTCCTGCAAAAAAAGGATTGCTGGTTTTTCCTCCATTATCAAATTTTTTAGAAGTCTCCCTTTCCTTGGGCAATGAGCCCTCTGATATTCCAAGATATCGACTTCATTGGGAAGGTTTGGGGTCAGTATTGTAATACTTGGTTAGTTTGGCATATCTGCCTGACTCAACCAAGACCTCTCCAATCTTAATAGTTCTTTCTAAAGCCGTTTTCCATCCTCTCTTTTTACTGTCTTTGGTGATGAATTTACCATCCCATTGACTGCATGTTTGAACACCTAGAGAATATTTTTTTTGAGCATTATTCAAGACTTCTACTAAGTTATCTACTTGTCTATCAGGGATTTTGTCAAAGTTACCTGATTTGCAAGCTTGTTCTAGACCCAAAATGTCAAGTTCCCCAATATCTATTGGTTCGCTGTCTTCGACCATGAAATGTGGTTCTTGAAAGCTTCCTTCTGCCTCCTTCCCTTTGTTTGTGCTGTGAGTTGTATTGTCTATATCCATTTCCAGAGTATTCCATGTCTCTGAGGCCGGCTTGATCTTTTCGCCTTCCTGGGTCGTCTTCTTTTCCCTTGTTTTTGAAGAGGGGCGTGTTGTTTTTTCGGAAATAGACCCTTCCTGTATTTCTGCATTTGCTAAGACCTTGAAACTGTTGCTTGTGGAGGGCTTGGACAGATCGTCTGGCGCCGTCTTAGGAGGTGCTGTGGATTTTTTTCTTCCTCTTCTTCTATTTGTTACTTTGGTGAATCCATCCTGAGATTGTTTCTCTTGGCTGTTTTGAGCTGTGGGCTTGTTGTTTAAGGGGCAATCTCTGAAGAGATGGCCCAGGGCATGACATTTCCTACTGTGGAAAGGGACATGCTCATAGTCAATAACCTGAATCCAATCTTGGTCTTCATGAAAGAGACGCACTGTATCTGGCAAAGGTTGCTTCAGATCCATGTATACGCAGATCCTGGCATAGGAGGCATAAGAGGTATATCTTATGGTCTTTGTTTCTTCTGCAACTTTGACAAAGTCTCCTAAGACCGATCTGATGGCTTTTAGTGACTCCTCCTCCCAATATTCCAAGGGTAGCGAGTACAGTCGGATCCATACTGGTGCATAACTTAGATCTTCCTTGTCTGGATTGAAACGGCCGACCCCTTCTCTAAGAAATAGCCCTGCAGAGTTGAAAAAATAGGGACCCCCATCGAAGACTCTGTTTCTGTCTTCCAAGCAGTTAAAGATTGCAGTAAAAAACCCTTTCGGCCCTAGAAGCAGGGTTATTTGTCCTTTTGGGTGCCATTTGATATTGATCCAGTTTCTCAGGGCCTTTTCTGTTGGTCAGAATCCGATAAATTTACCTATGAGAGCATGATCCCTCATATACTATATTCTTGCATTAATACGGTGGCTGGGTAATTCAACTTCTGGCCTGTGAGCAGCAAGAGGCTTGCATGTAGATGAACTAACCTTTGGGTTATCTTGCTAAGCTTGATCTTCCTTTGTGTTCTGCGTTTCCTCTGTGGTTCTATCATTTTTTACCTGTTCCTCAATGGGATTTACCTTGGGTCCTTGTTGGTTTTCTCCGGGTGGAGGTACCGCTCCTCCCTCCCCCTAGGGGGGATCCATTATTGCCGTTTTCTCAGGCCCCGTGCCTGACTCTTCTGCGCTACCCCTGTCAAATCTGGGATTCACTGGGCAGGGAACCTGCCGCTGCAAGTCTCTGCAGAAACCCTAGCGCTTGCTGCTTTCCCGTGACCATCCTCGCGCGCTCCGTCGCTCCGCTCCTATCTTTCTCAATTCCAGCTTTGATATTACTGCATATCAAAACGAGAATTGCAGTATGTTAACGGTGGTCATTTTTGTAATAAAATTTGATGGCGATTGGAAATTACAGGATAGACCTAAATTATTCTCGTGGGATCCAACATAGTTAAGGCATATGTCGGTGTGGATCATCGATTGCAAGAAAATGGAGATTGATTATATGTTATGGCAATGAAACTCGCTCTAAGTATCAATTCAGATATTTCACATTGAGTGATTGATGCGACAAACAGGTGAAGAACACATTACTTTAGAACATTACACATATAAAAGCCTAAAACGCAATGTGAAAATGAAGATTGTAGACTGCTTATATTCTAAGAAGCGCACAACATTCTAATTCAATGTTCGTAAAGCTAATTGGATGTGCGTAAAGTTAATTGGATGCCTATTCGTAAAGCTAATTGGATGTGCGTAAAGTTAATTGGATGCCTAAATTCAAAGATGATAACTGGGGAGAGTTATCTTGAATAAATTCAGGATCAAATCTAAACTTAGGTTACGAGCAACCGCGTGTAAGTCGACAATAGACATTCCTATGGGTCCCTACTCTTCTAGCCAAAACACAACAGGTCATATATATATACTTAATGAGATTTGAACCTTCACACAACAAGTTATATATATATACTCAATGAGATTTGAACCCTCATCTCTTAGGCTTCACCTAGTGAGACTCATCGGTAAACCCCATATAGTATGTATCTCCTTTTACCATCGTTGAATTCATGGATTGAAGGACAATGGTTTAATGGTAGTATGTGTTTTTTGTTACCACCGTTGAATTCATGGATTGAAGGTCATTGGCTCAATGGTTGATATGGTTTTAGAACTAATGCATCAAATAATGATAGGTTTTTGTAAAACTTTCCATGTTTGAGGATGAATATATCATATGATGATATGTACAAAAGACTACATGTTTCGAAACCTTTTTACAAGTACAAAAAGCAAGGATTCATTCTCAGCAATTTCATGTTAGTTCATTGGGAATTAGTTTGAAGCCACGTGGATAAATTTTGGACAGCCATATGATATAAGGTTGCTCTCCTACCTTACTATTTTAAGCATTGTGTAATGCTGCAAATCTGGGAAGCCTTGGAGATTAATACTGTTAGATGATCCAAAAATAATTTATTATCATAGGTTATAAAATTGAAATAAAATAATTATTAATTTAAGAAATTAAATTAATAATTATTATTCTAGAATGATTAATTATTTAATGGAGACAATTAGAATTAGTATATTGTTGTAACAAGATATGACTCTCCAAATGTGTCGCATCTTAGGCTCTATTTTAGGAGATTAGTTAGCTAGTTGGTTTGAATAGCATTTAATGTAAATGGACACTTGTTATTTAATAAGTGATCCATAATTAGAGGTAGTTAGGACATGGAGCTTATAAATATCTCATTGCAAGAATGTTTGGTTGTTTGGGTGTAAAGTCTTGCAAAATCAATTATGTAATTAATTTTTCTGATTAATAAAATTACGTGTCTGAGGACACTTCTACCATTATTGTGGTATCAGAGCTCTAGTAATGCTGCAGTGGATGTGAGGAGGAGATTCCAGCTGTACAAATGTTTGGAAAACTCCATTGAATTGTTCAGTGAATGTTGGGTAAGAAATTTGTCAAATTTTTGTTTAAAAGAGAAGAAATTTTATTGATTTTAGATTTTGAAATCTGAAAATCAATTTTTTGAATTATAATCAAAATCGTTGGGTCTTGAGTTTCTATTATTTCCTGCCTCGTCAAATACCACATATTTTACATCTCGAACAAATGTTGTGCGGTGCCATCTCCTGGGATCAAAAGCAATGGGTTTATTGTTAAATGGCCTTGTCCAGCACAAATTGGAGATTACGTTCTCTGCGTAGAAGTTTGAATTCTATTGGCACTGTGTGACTGAGGAATGATCAGTGCAAGGAGGGCTGAATCACAAGAGGTCTTTTGTATCAACCTTTCAGAATTCGATTTCCAGCATAGGCAATTGATTGGCGCAGTTAAATTAAAAACTAAGAAGTTTGTTTAAATATCATTGCAGAGTAATAGTGTTGGGTGCAACATATTTGAGAAGCTACAACGTGGAGTTAAATTCAAGGTATGAACCAACATCGTTTACTAGATTAAATGAATGTGTTAAAGATGTATGAGACTGTGTTAATTGAAGACTGATGCAAAAGTTATTGACATTAATGTCATGAGGGTGTTGTAGCTGACAGCGAATAGATCGATTTAAAAGGTGGAACAGCATAGCGTTATAATTGTATGGATGGTGTTATGTTAAATGGTCGATGTGTGAAGATGCAGGTCTGCATTTG
>APFE030011134.1:0-32704 GCA_000404065.3 Pinus taeda
GTAGTGGCTATGGTGACAGTGGGCCACACCTCATTGTTGTCCCTTGGTCTAGTTTTTGCCTTGTGAGCCCCCCTCACAAGGCTTGCTAGATTTTGAGGCAATGCCTTTGGTGTCGTTGCCCGAGAGTATATTAGTCAACCTCTTGGTGGGTTTAAACTTTAAAGATTAAACTTCACCTTTCTTTGAAGAGAAAAATTCATAATGAAAATCTGGATTCTCTTCTAGTGACCCCAACAGAACTTGACCATGGAACTTGGAAGTAGCTACTTAAACCCCCTTAACTTATCATCGAAGAAATGGTGAGTCTCCCGGCATTCCTTTTATGGATAGGGTAAGCTGTGTCCACTATCCCCCTGAGGTGGCATTGAAGGTGAATATTTGAGGGCATTTAATTCCCCTCAAATGACGTTTGATAACTTTTCGAGAATTGACCAATCTGTTTGCCTCCGTGATCATCATTCCCTACAACTTTGCAATTGGATATGTCCTTTGGCAATATACCATCACTTTTGTTCTTATTAGGGTTTGTAAACTTGTGTTTCTTATCCTTATTACAAGTGTTTTTATGCCTGCCTTTTGACTTTTATAATTTATCTTTTTTATTTAGCATTACAATGTATTTTGAGAATTATCCGAAGGATTAAAATGCATTGCTGTTGAAGAGCATGTCAAATTAAGTTTTGAGAAGTGCATCCCTATCTAACACTGATATATTATAGAACAAACTGTTCAAAGATCATTAAAGTATAAACTAGTTTGCACTTTTCTTTTCTAACTTCAGTGATTTGTCGAAACATGATTTTGATCTCTATTTTCTTGAACATTTTGATGCTTTAAAGCTTATTCGTGTTATTTGTTCAGACATATCTTTGACTGCTTGACTGTTTGACTGTTGTGTATGTCTTATTTTAAACTTTCCTTAAAAGCTTATTCTGTGGAATTCTGAAATTTTAGGAAACACTCCTGATGTCTGTGAATCATGATTTAGTCAAAACCATTTATTTATAGACCAAATTGCTGTTGTGTTATTATTTTCTTCTGTTTGGCAATTTATAGAAGATTCTCTAGAGTATTCTGGAATCTGAACATGATTTTGATGTATTGGGGTTTTTCCAGACAGGTCTAACCTGTAGAAAATCTTCTGGTAAATTCAAACCTTGTATTCATTTGGGTTGTTTTGAACTAGAATCTTTTGTATGACCAACATGCTAGAAAATTCACTGGCATGAAATATTCACACTTTCTTTAACCATTTCTCCAACTATTTGCTATTTAAATTTTCATTTTCTTTTAAATAAGAAATGAAAGTTTCTTTATTTGCGCATGCAGTGGAAGTGTCCTATGTGCAAGGAGAATTATTCAATGGATAGCATCATTAATTTTGTAAGTAATTTGTTGCAATCTTTTGATGGGAACAGGATGATAAAGGGAACATCAAATTTATGCTAATTCCTAACATGTCAAAACTTTATGATTATCTAATATGGCAGATGAAAAACTACTCTAAGGACGTAACTGAAGTTGAGGTGAAACCAGATGCTTCTTGGTATCCAAAGGTTGAAGGTTATGCCAGTCTCCGTGAGCATTGGCATCAGCCAGATAGATCAATGATTATTTCAATTGGAAAAATTACACATCAACAGGGAAACTTGAACCAAGTTAAATGTGAGAGTATTGCCTTTAAAAATTGGAATAAAGAAGAATTGAGATGGTATCCAAAGCTCGAAGGTTATGCCAGGCTCCATGAGCATTGGCATCGGCCAGATAGATCAATCATTATTTCAATTGGAAAAATTACACATCAACAGGGAAACTTGAACCAGGTTAAATGCGAGGGTATATTTGAAAGTCAGTTTCCTTTAAAAATACAAATAAAGACGAATTGAGATAGTTATTTGGGATTAGGTGGTGCTATCTTATCATCTACTGCAAATACTATGCCATGGATGGAAGAAGGGGAATATAAAAATCGTGCGAGCCATCAGCTACAGTGCGACTGATACAAATGGAGATGATGAAGATCCAAGTATTAATCAAGAAGGAAGTGAGGACCCTGTCAGGGAATATAAAAACTGTGCCAGCCATCAACTACAGTGCAAATGATACAAATGGAGATGATGAAGATCCAAGTATCAATCAGGAAGAAAGTGGAAGTGAGAACCTCGACTTTTCAACAAATAATGATGCCAGGTTTTGACTCTTCATTCTTGGGATGTAATCAGACTTTACAGAGAATTTCCAAGCATGTTTGTTCTGAACTCCAAAAGGACTCTGAACTAATAGTTCTAAGTGATTCAGAGGAAGAGAATGCAAATGATGTAAACATTGGTTAATCTATTGTTTCAGTTTTTGCTATTTCGGATACTTTGTGTCAAGGTGTAGAGTACCATTGAATTCCTATGAAGGTTTGCAGGAGGAATCACAGTTTGATTGCTTTGGTATTACCTAAACCTTCATTCATCCACACTTATTGGATCCTTTTCTGAAGTGATTTTGCTCCAGCATAGCATCAACGCTCCACTTGGTTATATTGGTGCTAATGGTGGTGAGTTCAATTTGTCAAATTGGTACCCGTGCCCTCAGAATGTAGCATTTCATTTCTTTGGTACAAATCCAGATGTTTCAGGTACCTCAGTGTGCATATGTGGTACTTCTGACTCTTGTCAATATGTATGGTTTATTGGCTTCGCAGCTGTAGGAGAACACAAGGGTGGGACCAACAATCCCTGACAACAGCCGTTCGTTAGATTCTTCCCTGTGTTCCTTAAGTACATAATGGAATGGTGATTTGAAAGATGGCCCTATACACTTCTTCCATGTTCAAGCACAGCCTGCACAAGCATATGTTCAAACTGATTATGGAGACCTGTAATCACATGTGATGATGTACATACTAATTGGATTTCACTCAGTTTATGTAGCAGTAACAACTTGGGTAAGCCAAGTTTTAAGGAACCTGCTGCAGGAACACAGTGTAGACAATATCGTCTGCACCTGGGGAGATGGACTCCACTCATTAGCTATAGGTATACAAGGTCAAGACATTGTATCTTCTATTCCTGAGTCGATCAAAGTAGACTGGAAAACTGCTTCCTGATTAACAGTGTGCAGCATCTATACCATCGAATGTTAGTGATAATAGAACTGATTAACCAACGGTCTGATAACCCATTACGTCATCAATTTGTCAGATCAATTCGGCCTCGATTTTAAGTTTCTGTGGATTCAAATTCTAATTAGGTTGCAGCATTCAGCATCAACTCTGTCGCTGGTCTTGCATGCCCATCGAGGATTATGAGACCAGGATTTTATTTTATGATTTACGTAGAAAAATCACCCTTTCCTATGGTGTTTGTGTGCAAGGGATAACCCAGTTTTAATGCAGTAGCAGGTGCTCAAGAACTATTGTAGTAATGGATGTAAGCCTAATGATGCCTAATGTATGACAGACTTGATGCCGCAATGATGATGTTTTTTCTTGGTGAGTTTTGGCAAAGATGATGTTTAGATGTCTCTACAAGCATTGTGGAGAGGCATCAGAAAATTCCTATTGTGCTTTGCTTAACTTCATAATGGAAGCATATTTTTATCATGACAAATAATTTCCCTACGCACTGGACTTTGAACACAAAACCAACTCTCAACAAATATGAAGGGCCTTAATTGTGTTTTGTTTTCTTATTATTCTCGCATGATGGATAAATCTGGAAAAGCTTATTGCCTCCGGAGGAGATGTTATCCTGTAAGGTACTTTAAACAAATTTACAAATTTAAATATATATATAGAACATTTAATAAACTTGTCAACACCTCATTCCAGCTATAAAACTTGTCGACACCGCATTCATTTTTTTCAAAAACATTAGATTTGATTTTATCTATAATATAAAAAATCATATAAGGTCATTTGCCAAAACCTGAAATCACAATCAAATGTTGCATGAAATTGGAATAGTTACAAAACTAAAATATTGCCTACAAACATTAAGTAAATTGACATCATGGTTAAATGTGTTTGTGTGAGATAAGTTTTATCAAAGTGAAAAGTAATTAGTAATATATATGTATATATAAATTAATCAAATTAATATGATAGTTAAAAATATTTTTATGTGAATTAAATTTTCTTAAAGTAAAATCAATTAGTATTTCTGAAATATAAATCATGTTATTTGATATGATAGTTAAAATGCTCTCGTGTGAGGTAAAATAAAATGTATCCAAGTAAAAATTAATTGGTATCTCATATATATGAATTATGTAAATTATAAATGTTTTTGTCTAAGTTAAAAGCAAATGTTTAATGATAATAATATTTTAAAAGGAAAACAATGCTTCAATAAATTGTGTAAATAGATGTTATTGTTAAAATGTATTTGTGTGAGATTTTTTCTATCAAAGTAAGAAATAATAAATATTTAAGAGATATAAAAATTAAGATCATTGTTATAAATATGAGTGTTTAATATGGGTGCATAATTTAATTAAACTCAAATTATTCAAATTTGTAAACTATAATTCATTTTAAGAAAAGAGGAAAATTAATGAAGAATAATTTAAATGTAAAACAAACTTACGTTATTTTAGATAATTGAAACCAACCTAGATCCATCTTAAACATGGATTTATAAGTGTTGAGAGGATCAAATCTCTCCAGGTGAAAACCTCTTTTTGAGTGCAAATCTTTGGAGTGCAAAACTTTAGGAAATGTCATCTCTCGAGGTGAAAACCTCTTTTTGAGTGCAAATCTCTGGAGTGCAAAACTTGAGGAAATGTTGAGATTTCATCTCTTGGCACTTGATAGAGCTAGATTTAAAATGGATCTAGGTTGGTAAATAATCAAAACCAATTCCAATATCAAACAAATCTAGTGTAACCAATTCCAATATCAAACAAATCTAGTGTAATAGTCTAGCTTGAAGGGGCCCTATAGGAAATGGGTCTTACAACCAAGTTATATAGAGCACTTATTTCATCAACAAGCTCAATATGTCAATACACACAACATCCAACGTATCATAATTATTCTTGAGGTTGATATTAGTTATACCATCAGGGAATCCACCCATTGAAAGCCTTGAAATAGACCAAAGAAGCAGAACTAGTTGAGGATTGGTGAGAAGAAAAACAACATCCCAACTATAAAGCTCAATAGCATAAATTGTGTTAAGCCAAATAAATCATTCAATGAAGATGCTTTTTGGGACAAAATTGTGCACAAAATTCCTTTGCACTTAGTCAATTTGAAGAAAATTGGGTTGTTTGATGATGTTGTAAAGTGGCTGGCACATTCCAAATTTTTATAGGTTAATACCAGTACATAGCTTGTCCACGTATCAATAATTTGTCCAAAGTGTACTTTCCTTTCAACTCATATATAAATCAAATTTCCATACAATAGTATAATCACAGAATCTAAAATTTTCCATGGATTATTCCTCTAGAAACAAAGGCAACACTAGGAATACAAATGGTCCTCTTAATTAGCGAAGCCAATATATATGTAATTGGAAGGTGTGATTTTATTTCATTCTTTAAATACTGGTTTCTTTTTATTTCTTTCTCCATATATTGTTTGTCTTCGCAGAGGTCTTAAAATGTGTTATACGTAAGTTTGTTGTTGCAAAACCTAAGTCTTCTTCTCCTCCTACACCATGATAAATGTGCAATAGTTTCCCTCGTAAAGACAAACACAACCCAGATGGAAGTTTAGCGATCTACATGGATTTAACATCTGGTTAATGTAACAACCTATCCCACGTCTACCTAAGTAACCACCCGATCGAGGTAAATATGCGATGAGAGGCCACTATGATGGGATTCAACCTCCTATGTCACCTTAAGGAAGTGGAATCGATGGAAACATGCCACATACACCTTCCACATCAACAAAAAAACTCCCAGGAGCCATCCCAACCACTCAGGTAACCTGCCCTTGAGACCAACTGAAGTTTTTGTGCATCAAACTTCTAGACGCTCCCTTGATATGGACAAGGGTGCATCTGGGAGGCTCCAGAAGCTCCCACAACAAGGGCAAGGGAGCTTCTAGGGACTTTTTTCTCCAGTGCTGTGCTTGCGACTCTGAGATTTGTGCCACTTTTTCAGGGCCAGAGCTTAGGTCATTGCCCAAAACTCAATGTCACCTTTATAAATGAAATTTCATAGCGGAACAAAGATACATATGCAAAAACATCAACAAGGACTAGACTGGACTCTTACTAGCCATGACATGCATTTCATCAAACATATCACATATATGAAATCTACAGGTCTTAACAACAGAGTTGAGCATAGGGGTATCATACTTATATGAGATTTGCTATGAGGCATTGTTTCCTTATCACATTAACTGCATTATCATCTATTAGGACATAGATACATTGTTCATTCATTTACAAGTAAAAACATGATGAGAGCCATATATAGCCATTGTCATAATTCATATTCATAACTAGTATAATAACAATAGAAATACCAAGGAAACAACAACCATATAATCCACATATAAACCATTATAATACTCATGAATTAACACGAAGAAATAACCTATTATTAATGATGCAAAGGCTAACCAGGTTTGGTACTTCCACGAACCACTCGATTGTAGATATGGTTGAGCCAAATCTCACTTTAGCCAGTCACGCTCGTGCCATATTCCAAGCATGAATGTGGGATCTCATGGAACAATCCATCAAAATTTAACTAGGGCTTCTAGAGGCCGAACCACCTCAACCCATCAAACAATGATTCCACTTCATGGTTGGACATCACAAACCATCATCAAATTGGTCTCTACCCAAGCCTTCTAGGGCTCCAGAGTGTTTGTTCCAACTAAGGCTTCCAGGACCAGTAACTAAACCCATAGCTGATGTCGGGCTTCCAAACCGTTTGTCCAACCAGAGCTTCCAGGACTTGTAACTCAACCCACCAAGGGCTTCCAGAGCATTTGTCCAACCAAGGCTTCTAGGACTAGTAACTCAAGGCTTCCAGAGCGTTTGTCCAACCAAGGCTTCTAGGAACTAGTAACTCAACCCAAGCTAAATGAAACATGAGAACCAACTAGAAAAACAAAGAAATGAACCCACAACACCTTGGTTATCTAGGAAATGGCAAGGTTAGGAAAATCCACTGTCAATCCAGGCAATCCTCCATGCCAATGACATATCATGACCAATAAACCACATGCATGTGCCATGCATGTCAAACTAGTGAGGAAAACATACATGCAACTCAGTGTCTACAAGAAAACCCTGTTGTAGCTGCTGATTTCGATGTCCTCTCGCACTTTCCTCCTCTTCCTTTGCCTTCTTTCTCCAAGAATATAAGTATGGCACACTCTCCAAGAGTGCTCCAAGGAAACTCTAAGTGTCCAAGAGTATGAGAGAGAATAAAATGAGAGGTCAAAAACTGAACTCACAAAAGGCTCACACTGACCAAGCTTGAGTAAAAGCTTACCAACTGATCCTTTGAAGCATTTTTATCAATGAGGCCTCTATTTTCTTCATTTTCCATTATTTTCCTCCAATTTCCTCATCACATGCAATTTGTGACCTTTCACCTTCCTTTTCTCGTAATTTCCTTTATTTTCATAAATAAAATGTCAATAAATGCCTCATGTCTTTCCAAAGCCTTTGCCAATTTCCTTAGCCATAATAAACCGAAGCGACACCCCACTAGTATTTTTGCCAATTATTCATCTTGGAATACATGTCCCATGATGTTGGTCTTATATTTTTATATTTACATGGATTTTTTTAACTAGTGTTGTTACATAATCGTCCCCTGTGGGGGAACACCATCCTTGGTGTTCAATGACACCTATAACCAGAAAGACTGCTGAAAACAAAACATACTACCCATGGAGCTTTACAACATAGCTTGTTGTGGTATTCACAATGACCATCTGCTAAAACATGACAAACATACTGTTCATTAGAGATTTATAACACAAATCATTACAATATTTACAATAATAACCACATATACACACATACACATTTGCTTCACCCAAAAAATGCTCATAACGTCTATTGAGCAGCTTCATAAGTCCAACTCGATACAATATTTGCAATAATACACACATATAAACATATGCACATTTTCTCAACCAACAAATAAAAGGATACGATGCCTGCATCTGCAAAAAGGGAATCCAGAGGCTCACACTTCCACCATCAAAGTAATTCCAGGATTCATCTCCTTCCCAGGAAGTACATAATCCACTGCAAGGTTGAATCTGCATCCAATGTCCAACACTATAATCCAATGCCACTTATCCTCTCAATGGACATTTACCAACTCATTGTTCCAGGGCACACTCACAATGTGCATTTGATTCCATCTGGAAACATGTTGATGTTTCTAGATCCACCAACATGTCAGGGGATCTCCCCGGTAAGAAGTCCCAATTAAACCTCAGATTGTTTGGAGGAGGAGTCCAAGTAGTGGGTAGTAAAGCTATGCCTTGACTGCGTTAGCACATAGAGATAAGCAAGATATCCTTGTTGGAAGCAAGTGTGTGACCTTGTAGCAAGTCATGAGAGATGCATGGGGAGGTTCTAACATACGGAAGAGGAAAATAAGTGTATCCCTTAGAAGCTTGTAATAGTACGGAACCTCAAAGGAACACACGAGATGAATGACATCACAAACTGGAAAGAAAAATAGTTGACAATCCAAAGTGATGAGTTAAGCCAACAACACACTTCAATAAGATTCATACAATTGGTGAGCCTCATCATTGGGTTATTATATGGGTCTTAATTGGCCTTAATTCACCTTCTAGCTTAGTCAAACCAACTATTCTCACAACTTATTGCATAATTTTGATTATATTTTGCTTATGAGATGATTTAGAGTTGGATATTTTTCTTTGTGGTCTAATGTGCATGTAATGTAGGAATAAGGGATAAAAGCAAGGAAAAATGCAGGAATAGAGGATAAAAGCAAGGAATTGAGGCAAAGACCTTGGTAAAGACTCGAATGGGACAAGGGAGAGTAAATTATAGGAGGTAAATCCTCCTCATTTACTACCCCTCCATTTGGATATTGCTCCATCAGCTCAGATTGCAAACAACCAAATCATGGGATTAGAAAACAACCGAGTTGTAGGAAATTTACAGGGTAAGTTCCTCAGACAGAACACCAAAGGACACCGCTCACAAATAGATCACAGAACAAAACACCAGTATTCTTGACGTGGTTAAAACCCTCAAAGAGGGAAACAATCCACGACCTGAGCCAACGTGGCCACTTCAGAAAATTTATTAATAAAAGAATGAAAATTTACATAAGCTTCTCTCATGAATGGTTAACCTACAAATGACCCTCCATGTTCTTTAAATAGATATCATGGACCAATTGGGTGTTAAGCCATGGATCAAGCGTCGGCAATACCGAGGAGAGAATGAACTATTGAATAAATTCTTGTCTAGAAGATATTATGACCGTCAGATTGTAAGTTACAACAGTACATAATAAAGAAACACACTTTACCTAACTCTACTCTAGAAAAGAACAGAAAACAATTTTTTTTGAGTTGGAAGCCAAGCCTCCCTAATTGGAAGGAAGTCGTTAAGGACTGCAGATGCATAAGTAGAGAGGCTTAGGACCTCAGTAGGATTCAAACTTCTATTGTAAAAACTCTACTTTATTTATGAGTTGCAAGGATTGTGACAATTTGTTCTGTAATCCATGGTTTTCATAATGAGAATGAGTTCTATTTTAAGCCAGTTGTGAGTTAACTCAGAGGGTTGAAACTCTTGGGTTAGGGCCCGACCCGAGCAGCCAAAGCTCCTCTTTATTGTACTGTTATGCTAGCATAGACTCATGTTTTCTATTCATTTGCTTAAGCAACATAGATTCATGGTTTTCTGTCTTATTTTCTTAGGTAGCTTCATTTTCATTACAACAGTATAGCGTAGATTATTCATGTTTTTTCTGTTCATTTGCTTTAGTAGCTGTATTTACTGTAGTTTACTTCCATTTGTGCCTTCTTTCAGTTTACAGGTTAGATAGGAGAAAACATCACCATAAGGTTGTGCACAGGTGTCTCACCCTCATCTCTTCCCTTTGGGACCATGACTTGAGGAACAGACCCTTCAACAACTCCAAAAACACAGGTTTCTGGTGCTCGCATGAGCTATGGAGTTTGTTGTTTGATGCAGTTATTTGTTCACCCTCACTGGTTTTTCTGTCATTTCCTTTGAAACCTCCTTCAACACGTTCTTCATGCATCGCTTCCTCGCCATCTGATCCACAACAAACCTTCACAATCACCGTTTGATTCATTATTTTCTCCAATTGCTGCCTCATGTGAAGTCTTCCACTTACTTTATGCGATTTAATCTCCACCATCGATCTGTCTCTTGATCCGACGGCTATTGCATCACCTCAACACTTTATGCGCTTTAAACCCCCACCATCGATCTGCCTCTCCTGATCTGACGACTATCGTGTCACATTGATCGCCAGCTAGCTTGGCCGATCTCTACCGTTGATCAACCCCGCCTAATCCAACGGCTATCGCGCAATCTCGCACGGATTATTGCACGACCGTTATCTGCCCCTGAGCATTCAAGAAAAGTGGTTTTCTTGTGCTACGTGTCACGCAGTAAGGCTAATTGCATGAAATTTTAGAATTCCACTTACGGCCTTGAGGGCGCGCGAGAACCTACTTACCGCCTTAGAAACCCGCTCCATCATTTCTGCACGTTTATTTTCCCTGCGATACGATATTCGCAATCCATCCTCCGGTTAATATTACCGTCCATTTCTTGACTTAATCTACGTGATAAGATCTCAGCTGTTCATCGTTTCATTACCCTGTCTGTCCATCTCTTCACTTAATCTCCATGATAAGGCCTCAACAATTCATCTTGTTCATCCATCTAGTCACTTAAGCCTTCGCGATAAGATCTCTGCCGTTCATATGCTTCATTACCCTGTCCGCTCATCTCTTCACTTAATCCCTCGCGATACAATATCCGCCGTTCATCTGCTTCGTTACCTTGTTTGCCCATCTCTTGACTTAATTCTTTGCGATAAGATCTTTGTCGTTCATATGCTTCATTAACCCTATTCATCTATTTATTCTCTTAAGCCCCCGTGATAAGATCTCCACCATCCATCTTTTGCTCGTTGATCAATCTAACAGTCCCTATGCGCTACTGCATCCTTAAGTCCTCCTTTCATTGATTTCGACCTTTGATTGCTCTTCCGCTTGAAAACTGATTTAGCTTAAGTTTCTCTGCTTACACCTTAGTGTAGTTTAATGCTCTTTACCTTTTGCAACTTTGATAGCAGCATTAGGTTAGTGATTGTTTTATCAATTCTGCTTAGCATAACTATTTTATTGGTTAATTAGGTTATGGTGTGGTTTATCATTACACGTTGTTTTCTTCATTACTGCAATAGAGTAGCTCTCTCTTAGAATAGGTTTTCTCTTCTTCCATCAAAGAATTAAGCTTCTTCTGACCCTATAGAAGTCTGGCTTGGAACCCCTGGGGTCTCTTGCCAGATAAACAATGACAACAAGTAGGACCTTCACTTCTACTTGTGCATATAGCACTGTTACCTCCAAGTTTGTACGAACCACGGGCTGATAAGTAAAGCTGGTAGCCCTGGGAGTTGCAGCATTCTTGTTGCAATACCTAGGCTCATCACTTTTCGGCGCCGTTGCTGGGGAGGTGTCTAAGTAAAATGTGATTACTATTTTCTTCTATTTCGAGTCTCCAACTTTCTTTTCTTCTACTTCTTATCTTCAATTTTATTCCATTAGTTTATTTTTGCAAAAGTAATCTAGTAGCTTCCTTTACTTCATTTGTCATTATCTGCTTTCCTTTCTATTCTACAAGTACTTTATAGCTTTAAAGAAAATCTTACAAAAACCAACCCAAAAACATTTCCTTTCATGCCTCGTAGGAATAGTGAAAATTTAGGGAAATTCTTGACAAATACCCCACTACATTCAACAGTCAACCTTCTCTCTTCTTTGGTGACTGTGAAGTGGAAGAACCTTTAGGTGAGCAACCTTACATATTTGAAGAACCTACAAGGGAAGAAGAAGAGGAAGAACCCTTTCCTACTGAACTAATGGCTGAAAACCAACATGACAGAGCAAATAGAGAGAGAATTGAGAGTGCCTTCCCCATCAAGGAGACTAATGGGGACACTAAAATTAAGAATATAAGCCCCTCTACTCTACCTCATTTCCATGGCCTGACAACTGAGGACCCTGACACTTTCCTATTTGAGTTTGCTGTTATATGCCGAACCTATGACTATACAGATGATGAGAAAAAGTTAAAAGTGTTTCCATCTACCCTCAAGGATGTAACATTGCTGGTTCATGGGTTTACCTGGAGATAGCATCATAACTTGGGCTCACATGTAGCAAAATTTTAACAACAAATATAGGGACTACTGTAGGTCAAAGGATACTAAAGAAGAGATTTTTAGGATGACTAGAGTCCAGGATGAATACTTAGAGGACTATGAAGAAAGATTCCAGCTCAGTTACTAAAGGGCCAAGTGTACACTTGAACCTGAGTCACTAAAGTTGGTCCTACTTAGAGGAGTAAGGGAGGATCTTTTGGATACCTTACATATGATAGTAGGAGGGGATACCTACCAATTACCCTATGAGGATATCAAGACTATATTTAGAAACCATTCTAGGGCAGTCAGGAAAAAGGGTAGGGGTAGTCAACCTATGGCCAATACATCATCCTCCAACTTATCCATCAAGGGTGAAATTGGAAATATGCTGGAAGATTTCAAAATTGACATGTTGCAAACCCTTGCCTTGTAATTGGATATCATGAACATTAAAAGGAAGCAAGAGGAAGCGAAAAGAGCCCTGGCCATCTTTTGTCCTAGACGCACCAGGAGGCATCCTAGGAACGAATATCCATTGAACTGTATTAAGATTTGCGCAGTTTGTGAAGAAAACCATTCCATAGACAAGTGACCTTCTTTACCTGGACTCAAAGTTGTATATCAAGGAGCTGAAGGGGTCACTGAGAAACTTTTCTACATCAACCAAAGGAGACCTCCTGGGCTTAGACCATACCAGTAGGGTATGCAAGGGTCATCCCATGCACATTACAACCCCAACAAAACCACAACTATAACTTCTTGGGGACCTCCTTCTCATCCTTCTTGGTCTACCTCAGTATCATTCCCAACGAACCAACCAGTCATTTCAACCTTATGTTCAGCCACACATCAGAGGAATACCCCACTCCAGGGGTGGAGGCCCCAATTCAACAATGTTCCAGATCTATTGCCTCCACCACCTACCCAACCACAACTCCTGCACTCTACTCCACCCAAGCAACCCCAAATGACTGCCCAGCCAAATCTGAACCCAAACAATAGGTAGGCCCAACAAGCATACAATGGAGAGACATCATACCCAGCTCATGCTATAGAAATCCAGGAGATGAACCTAAGATATGGGAGAATTCTCCCTGATAACCAACCTCCCTCTCCACATAGGGAGGTTGAGGAGGAAAGAGAGGAAAGCAACCTTAAAGTAAAACCACCCTTTCCTGAGAGATTAACCCAACCACTCCAGCTTACCCTATAAGAAAATGAACTTTTGGGAGAATTGAAATATCTATGTGTAAAGATACCCCTTCTCCAGGCAATCAAAGATGTTCCCATTTACAATAAGTTGATTAAGGAGAAATGCTTCAAGTATCCAAGAAAAAGAAAAAGGGATGCCCCTACCATTAATGTCATTGGGCAGTTGTTTTACTTAATGCTAGGGCAGGTAATATGTTCAAAATATTTGGACCTTGGAAGCCCTGTAGTAGATGTGCACATCAATGGAACCATTGTCTCACACACTCTGATTGATCTTGGGGCTGCCATTAATGTGATGACCAAGGACACCATGCTCAAGCTCAACCTCCAAGGGTCATTGAGGAAGACCACAAGAATTCTGCAACTTGCAGATCGTTCCATAGTCACCCTTGAGGGAATTGTGGGGGATGTGATGGTCTCCATTGAATCCTAGGAGTACCCTGCAGATTTCCTAGTTCTTCAGCCTAAGGCTAAGATTACTGGTTACCCTCTCATCCTTGGGAGGCCATGGTCGGCCACAACTGATGCTTACATTAGCTGCAGAGCTGGGAATATGACCATCAAGAATTGGCATATGTCCAAACAATTAGTCCTATGCCCTCCTGCTCAACCTACCCTAGATTATGATTTACCTTTATGGTTGGAGGAGGAGGAAGAAGATGAGGTTTATTCTGCCCAACTTTATGCTTTGGAAGCAGTCATAGGAGGAGGACAATAAGATGAGGATGACTTAATTAAACAACTGCTCCAAAGTCCAACTCCTAGTTCACTACCATTAGAAGAAGAAGTAAGGGAAACCCAAAACAATCATCCAATTGACTTATGCTTGGCCAGTTCCAACCCACTCCATGTCAAAACCTTAGAATTTGGCCCAGAGAAAACTTTGAAAAGTAATCCATCTCTTTCTGTTTTAGAAGAGGAAAATCTATGCAACATGTTGAGAGAGAACCTAGAAGCCTTTGCTTGGAGTTATAAGGAAATGAAGGGAGTACACCCCTCAGTGTGTACTCACGACATATACATCAAAGAAGGTTGCAATCCAGTCATGCAACCACAAAGGAGGATGAATCCAACTCTTAAAGACATAGTCAAAGAAGAACTGCATAAACTGCTAGATGCAGGATTCATTTACCCTATCTGAGACAGTGAGTGGGTCTCTCCTTTAGTGTTAGTTCCCAAGAAAAATGGTAAGCGGAGGATTTGTGTTGATTATAGGGAGTTGAAAAACACCACAAAGAAGGATCATTTTCCCCTACCCTTCATTGACCAAGTGCTAGATGGCCTGGCAGGAAGAAGTTTTTTTCTTTCCTAGATGGATTCAGCGGGTACAACTAAATCCAAATCTGCCTAGAAGACTGGGATAAGACCACATTGACCCGTCCTTGGGGTACTTTTGCGTATAAGGTCCTTCCTTTTGGCCTAGCAATGCTCCTGCCACCTTTGAGAGAGTGGTCTTGAGCATTTTTGTTGAATTAGTACATGATGATATGGAAATCTATATGGATGATTTTACACCTTATGGTTGTGATTTCCAAGAAGCCCTGACTAACCTAGGCAAAGTATTGCATAAATGCATTGAAATGAACCGGTTAGTGTCAGTCTTTGCAGCCTTCCTCCAGTGATCAAACATGCTCTTACAAAGTGATTTTAAGGTGTTAAGGTCAAATTTTGTCATTTCAATGAGTCTTCAAGAAAAATTTGGTCACTAGGTATTAGGTCTAGGGTTTGTTTTCACTCCTGTCAAAGTTGTCCAAATTTCGGTCCATGTCACCATTCAGCTGATTGTACCATTATTTAGGGGGTTTTCATCATCATGTCATGTTCCACTGGATCATTTTACACCTTGTTCATGCTTCAATTGTGCCTAGGTAAGGTTCATTACCCTCTCCTAGGGTTTTGAAAGTCATTTCTCTTGGATGGTCAAATCATCGGCAAAACTTGTATCCTGATGTTCATACACCTTCCCCTATCCTTAATGTACCTTATAACATTTCCCATCACTGAGATCCCCCAAATTCCTCATTTTCGCACAAGCCCTAGTTTCTTGCTACAACTTGGCAATTTTCTAGGCTAGGCCTGTGTTTTGCCCTTTTGGACCCATTCCCCTCACTCAATCTTTGAAATTCCACTTTCCCCTACTTCCTGACATCCCTCCCTACTTCTCAAAATTTCCTCAAGAATTTAGAAGCCCCTTATCCCCTTCATTTCGCTTCATTTGAACAAATCCCCTGTTCCACACATCGAGATAGGTTTTACTCCAATGATGTTCCTGAGTGTTATGCTTCTTAACCTGCAAATGATACCCAAATACAGAATATGCGAAGAAAAGATATCCAGAACACAGAATAGCGAAGACTTTATTATTCAGAGAGTAATGTTCACTTGCCTCTTCGAGGGGGCAACCTCCAATAGAGCAGAGCTCGATTACCAAAAATAAGACACGATGCTCCTCGCAGAGAGTTACTATCCTTTATATATGACTCCTACAAGTAATACCACAAGTTAATACCGCTTATTACTAATACCGTCGGCCCATTTGCAACTAACTGTGGTTCCTTTATTAATTGCGGATTAACCACTTACAATTATTAATATGGGCTTTATTGACTCTTAACTATGACGTGGTCCCATTACATAGATAAGGGGGTTAGGGTGGGACCCTAACACTGAGCAATAAAAGATGAATTTGGGAAAAAAGAGAGAGGTTTTTGTCCATTCATTCAATCTAAAGCATCAAAACTATTGCCTTCCTTGCCCCAATTAGAACTCTGCAAAAACTAGGCCTCATCCCTGGAGCCAAATTTGCCTCTTCCATTTTCCAACTCAAAACCCCCAAAAACTCAAATCAAATCCTTGCACTTCATACCTAGCCTAAAATTAGTTGTAAAATCAATCATCTCAAGCCCATTTGATTATTTTTTGCTGAGATTGACCCAAAGAGAGCCCTCTCCTATCCTCGTAGGGCTAGCTACGAGGCTGAGCATGGTTTGATGTGGACCTAGAAGCTTACTTTTTCAGCCTGAGGTAAATCTAGGCTCTAACATAGTGGCGACCATACTGGGGACGAAAGTTTATTTTCATTGTTTGGCTTTGTAGATTACAGACGGAGCCTGAAGTTAGCCAGGTAGCCTTCGAAACTCTTTTGCTTTACATTAGCGAAAGTAGATGAATGCCGCTTTAGTCAATCTTCGGTCTAGTTTATAAACTGAATATCTGATCTAAATGATCACCCCAGTACATGTATCAAGTTTAGATTTGATTGTTGATGGTGGACAACGATCAGACATTGGAAGGCTGAAATCATTCACTTGGCGATTCCAAATAATTTTCAAGATCAGATCCAAAGACTCCATTGGAGGATGAACCCAGCCAACAAAAACATGAAAGGACAATATGGAAAGATCAGGTATTCAAGTTGGAATTTCGTCCAAGACATTTTGTTCTTCGTTCTAAATTATTTCTTCTCTTTTCCCGAGAATGTCAAGAAGGTTTTGCAAAGTATACTATATTTGAGAAGAGATCCTCGGCCTGCAGTTGATTCTTTCCCTTTGAAGATTGTAAATACCAAAGATTTGCATGCCTTTGAGCTTGATCAAGACCCCTTTTCTGAATCTTGTGATGACCATCTTCAAACTGATGAGACTAATAAGACAAAGATTAATTCTACAGCTTCTGTACATACCCCATTACCTTGTAAAATTCCAGATTGATACAAGCCTCTGATTTTACCTCATATATTCCATTCTTTCCCTAAAAATCATGATCTATATCTACCAAGATTTGATGGTGACTATAACAACATCACTGCTGAGAGACATGTTCTGAATTTTGAGTCCTTTCTTGACCTTTTTGAAGTTGATGGAGAAGATGTCAGTATTAGGCTTTTTGCTCTTTCTTTGCAAGGCAAAGTCAAGAGTTGGCTCAAAACCCTGCCTGATGCGAGCATCTCAGATTTCCAGCAGTTCGTCAAAGCTTTCCTCGATAGGTGGGTGATCAGACAAAACCCTTTCTTGATTATAGAAGAATATAACCAGCTGAAAAGATTGCTAGGGGATACAGTACAATAGTTTTCTTCCAGATTTAACCAAGTTTATTATTCAATGCCTGTTAATATAAGACCTCCTCCTATATCCGCTCTCTTTCACTACCCAGGTGCATTTGATCCGGAAATGGAATTCCAGCTGAGAGAAAGGAATCTTGCAACACTTGAAGAGATGCAGAACAATGCAGTAGATGTAGAGGCTTATTTGCTGATTCGAAGGGCAAAGTTAAAGGAAGAAGAGACGAAAAACATAGATCCGGATGAATCAACATCTCTAGAGGTAAAGCTTGACATTTTGGTAAGTGCAGTGGAAGAGATGATGCAAAAGATCACCGCAAGGAATGGTTATGATGTTCAAGCCTATGGCTCGTTGATTGAAGAAGAACCAGTTGCTGATCCAAAATATTTTCTTTCTTATCCTATTTTTCATAGATCTGATAATGATTGTTTTGTAGATCATCTTGGAGAAGAGAGATCTGTTGATATGACATGCATTCTTGATGATGTGTTTTATGCTGACGAATTGCCTCAGTTTGATCAGTATGATGACGATTATGTTCTCCAAATAGAAGCTAATCTTGTAGACAAATCAACAGCTAGTTTGTGGGAGGAAGAAGTTCACTTTCAACAGTTCGAATACAGTGATCAGTCGTCACATATCAGCTATGGAAATGACGAGGAAAGTGCAGCAAATTTTGAAGTAAGTGAATGATCTTTGCCTTTTTGTTTTGCTTCGTTTCAGTTCATCAGAGACACCATTCATGCAATCAGAAATCAACTGTCGACAAGTCTTGATCTGAAACTTTTTGAGGGAAATGAAAACCTTGTTCAAGACTTCTCATATCCAGATTTGCAGCCCCCAAATGCCATTGATTGTCAAGTTGCATATGAGGACATGGAAACTGGCAAAATGATACAAGATGATTCCATACCATTTTGTTTTGAATTATTTCAGTTTTTGAAGGGTAAATTTCATAGTAAATCTTCAAATGAACAACTTGTAGGAAGTCAACAATTTCTCAGTTTTAATGTTGAGGATGAGACAGATAGCGAAATTCTTGAGCAAGTTGTTAATGATAAATCTTCCCCTGAAATGATTGATGAAATCATTTCGGATACAAAACCCTCCCTAGCTCCAGATTTGCAGCGACCAGACACAATTGAAGATCATATTATAGATGAAGGTGTGGAAGCCGAAATACATGATTTAATGATGCAAGAGGATTATGTACCTTTTTGTTTCGAAGCATTTCAGTTTATAAGGCATAATATTCGTAATATCTCTAAAGAAAAAGATGAATAGCCAGTAGGATGTTATACAGTTTCAAGGGATACATCACAGCAGTCTTCTCAAATTTTTTATGATCCTATTGCTGATGTGTTGAATGATGTTTGTAGTCAAAGTCCTTCTCCTATCTGTGAGCTTGACAAAAGTATTCATACAAACTTGATCCAATAGTCGGTTTCTTTGTTTTTCAGCAGGAGTCTCATCACAAAGCTCAGATCAAAGTTTGCATTCATGGTATGAAGAAAAGAGAAGTAATCCATTGGATGAGCTAAGTCCCAGTGTGCATGAACTTCAAGATCCTTATGCAGTGTTTTTGGAGGAGGATAGAGAATCCATATTATTCAATGGATCTGTTCACAAGTGTTCATGGGAGTTGCCTTTCAGTAGTTCTCTCTTGTTGTGCATAAGCAAACACTTGCGGAGAATTCAAACAGCAGCTGGAATACTTACTTGGTTGCATTGGTTGTTTCATTTCACTTGATCAGGTGATGAATGGAACAACTAGAGTAGGTTGTATTGAATAAGCTCTACATTGAGCATTTTTTCTAGTCTGTCGGTTGTGTTTAAGTATCGAGTTAGTTTTTAGTTGAGTGAGAGTCAATTTGTGTCATCAAGTCGTCAATTTTCAGTCATGCATTTCAGCTTGAGTTTTTGACTCTATTGCCCAATGGATAAGGCATTGGTCTGCTCTCCCAAAGATCTGCCGTTCTTGGCACCTCCAAGGAGATACCATCCCCATTGGAGCTAATGTTAGTGTTAGTATTTGCAGCCTTCCTCCAGTGATCAAACATGCTCTTACAAAGTGATTTTAAGGTGTCAAGGTCAAATTTTGTCATTTCAGTGAGTCTTCAAGAAAAATTTGGTCACTAGGTATTAGGTCTAGGGTTTGTTTTCACTCCTGTCAGATTTGTCCAAATATCGGTCCATGTCACCATTCAGCTGATTGTACCATTATTCAGGGGTTTTTCATCATCATGTCAAGTTCCACGGGGTCATTTTACACCTTGTTCATGCTTCAGTTGTGCCTAGGTAAGGTTCATTTCCCTCTCCTAGGGTTTTGAAAGTAATTTCTCTTGGATGGTGAAATCATCGGCAAAACTTGTATCCTAATGTTCATACACCTTCCCCTATCCTTAATGTACCTTATTAAACACTTCACATCACTAAGATCTCCCAAATTCCTCATTTTCACGCAAACCTTAGTTTCTTGCTACAACTTGGCAATTTTCTAGGCTAGGCCTATGTTTTGCCCTTTTGGACCCCTTCCCTCACTCAATATTTGAAATTCCACTTTCCCCTACTTCCTAACATCCCTCCCTACTTCTCAAAATTTCCTCAAGAATTTAGAAGCCCCATATCCCCTTCATTTCGCTTCATTTCAACAAATCCCCTGTTCCACACATCGAGATAGGTTTTACTCCAATGATGTTCCTGAGCAAAAAAAGATGAATGTGGGGAAAATGAGAGAGGTTTTTGTCCAAAATAGGCCAAAGAAGAAAAATCTCCTTCAAATTTTACACAGGTGTCATGGTTTTAGAGAAATGTCAAAAATATAGTTGCCTAGGGAGAATTGATGCACCTCTGAAGTTACTTTGGGAAAACCAAGTTTTCTCCTAGCTTGGTTGGACAAATGACTTACGTGATGAGTCAAATGATAACTACACACAAGGAGATTTCCAACAAGCTATCATGATCTCAATTTGGAGTTTAGGAACACCTTCAAACGTTGATTGCAACAACACTCTACCTTGAGGCAACCTCATTTGACACATTTTGACCAGTCTTGGGAGATTTGATTTTTGATAGGGAAAATGAACTCCAAATTGAAAAATTCCAGTTGGGTTGGAAAGTAGACTCTAATACCTTTCCAACGCGCTATCCTACACCCAATTTGGACACCGGGAAGGCCTACAAAAGGCTTCTGGAAAAAGTTCTACGCACTGGGAAGGTGGCGCGGCGCATTGGGCTTTGATTTCCAGTGTAAAATAACAAGGGCGCGGCGCATTGGTGAGGCGCAGTGCATTGGGCATGCTGTGCAGCACATAGAGCCAGAACTTAAATTTTTGTCATTTTTTAAAAAAAAACTCCAATACGCTTGGTTCTTCTCGCTCCAAGAAGTTTATGAAATTGTCATTAACATGTTTGATGCTCATTGAAGTGGATTATGAGAGTTTGTGATGTCAAATTGCAAACCTTATTACTTTGTTTATAGCTTCTCCTTAGGGTTGTGTTTTAGTCTCTTGGTGCCAAAGACTCCTTTTCCCCTTCACCATTTTGATTCTTCCCCTCACCTTAAACCCATCATCCCTATTAAATCCCTTGTTCCTCTACATCCCAAAATCACTTATTTCTAAAGTCCTATTTTCCTATCCCTAAACCCTACCATACCCTATTACTCAATTTTTCCCATATCATTCGCAAAATTCCTAAATCCCCAAACCTCGCATTCCTAAAACACAATCAAGTGACTGTCCTCACATTGCAAACTTCACTTGATTGAACCATACCCTTTCCCTCACTCCATTATATCCACTGTTCCATATTTCTCACAGTCCCTCATTTCCCTTTGGCATATTTGGCACTTGGAGACAAGGAAATCAAGTCTTCATTTCTCATTTTCAACCAATCTAACATACACTTGTCATACACATTGCAACACCATGACGAACACTGATTCATCATATGAACACGACAATAATTGCACCATTGAACTGTATACACCAGGAGGGTACTGAGGAGGTGCAAAACGCATGATCGGCTCCAAATCTTGGCTGAAGCCTCTTTGGCTGAGCATGATACTTGATGAGGCACCTTCAGTCCAAATTTCAAGGAATTTGGAGAAAATTTTGTCATATTTGATTTTTGTGGTTACAAAACAGAGTTTTCTGCCCAATGCGTAGCGCCACTTGGCGCTCGCTTATGGTTGGGACATCTTCTAGAGGAAAACTTGATATTTTTGGGTTTTTTTTTTATGATAAATTATGCATGCTCAAGAATGACTGAGATATTTCATCAAGTTCTAGGTGGCCTAAAGGGTCGAAAACACCTTGAAAATGGCCTTTCTGCCACTTTTTCCACACACAGGAAGCAGTCTCGGGAGATTGGATATTTGGAGGGGCAAATGGACACCAAATCCATAATTTCCACTTGGGTTGGAAAGTAGATAGGCAAGGCTTTCCAAATAGCTATCGTGAGCTCAATTGTGACTTTGGGAAGTGTCTCAAAATCAGCTCCAAATTGGCGTGACGCATAGAGAATTTGGGCGCGACGCATAGAGAAATTTGGCCTCATTTTCACTCTTCAGCTTAGACATTCGCCCAGTTTTGACTAGTTTTAATTTTTGATGTAACTATTGATCTACCATGATGTAATATTGGCACATTTTTACTTGTTCTAGAGGATTCATTCACTAAAAAGGGAAAATTAAATGAATAAATCAATTTCCTAGCATATAGAGGCAAGTTGTTTGATTGCCTAGATTTCAGTTCCTTGTTTATAATTGGTTCAAACAACTCCTAGAATGATGAGCTCGACCCCTATAGGCAAGGGAATGGGTTTGTCTTGTCTACATTATGTAATTTCTAAGTCATTTTCATGGTTGGACACTTGGGATTGTTTGGCACTTCATTGTACATTCATTTTCAGTAGTTTTGGCAAAGGAAAGTCTAGGATTTTGCAGCACTTGTTGGAATCCATGTGGCTCTGTGTTTTGATGGTGTTTTTATATATGTAATCATAAGTTCACTGATGTTTATGTGTATCATTTACCCTTCTCTTTTCTTCTGAAATTAAACAAATGAGTGATTAAAGTAGAATTCATTGGACTGCTGTGCTCTGCCTTGAAATTTTGTTTAATTTTCAATGTTTTCATCTGTTTGAGGAGGACTCTTGAGATCCTCTTTCCCTCCTTAGCTCCTCACTAGTATGATGCATCCATTCATTCAATCTAAAGCATCAAAACTATTGCCTTCCTTGCCCCAATCAGAACTCTGCAAAAACTAGCCCTCTTCCCCAAACCCAAATTTGCCTCTTCCATTTTCCAACTCAAAACCCCCAAAAACTCAAATTAAATCCTTGCACTTCATACCTAGCCTAAAATTAGTTGTAAAATCAGTCATCTCAATCCTATTTGATTATTTTTTGTTGAGATTGGTCCGGATAGAGCCCTCCCCTGTCTCTTAGCGTGGTTTGATGTGGACCTAGAAGCTTACCTTTTCAGTGTGAGGTAAATCTAGGCTCTAACAGAACCTGTCTCTTAGTCTAGAAAAATGTGAATCCTTAATGACTGAAGGGACTATGCTAGGTCATTCAATATCTTAGTAAGGACTATAGGTGGGCCTAAACAAAATAGCAATCATCCAAAGGGTCCCACCTCCACAAAAGCAGAGAGATGTTGGGATTTGCTTAGGGTTAGCTGGATACTACCGAAGGTTCATAAAGGACTTCAACAAGTTGGCCTCTCCTTTGTTTGGTTTGTTGGCTAAAGATTCTGAGTTTATATGGTTAAAGAGCTATCAAGTGGCCTTAGACATTCTAAAGGGCAAGTTAACCACTACACCAATCCTTAGAGGCCCAAACTGGGCCCTCCCTTTTCATATTCATGCTGATGCCTCACACAAAGCCATAGGAGAAGCCTTAGGTTAGGAAGAGGAGAAATTGCCCTATGCCATCTATTTTATTAGTAAGAACCTGTCAAAGGCTGAGCTAAACTATACTGTGATTGAAAAGGAACTCCTGACTGTTGTGCATTCATTAAACAAATTTAGGCGTTATGGTACAAGCTATCAAACATTTGTGCATATTGATCATGCTACAATCAAATATTTAATGAACAAACCAGATGTGAATGCTAGAATTATAAGATGGTTTCTTTTATTACAAAAGTTTGATCTAACTATTATTGATAAGCCTGGTAAGGAAAATGTTGTTGTTGACTTTCTATCTAGGATGAATTTGCCTGTAGATGAAGAAGGAATGGTGGATGACCACTTACCAAATGAGAATTTGTTTTCTATTTCAGTTCTCTCCCCATGGTTTGCTGATATAGCAAACTATTTGGTATCAACACAGTTTCCACCAAACTTTCCCTCCAAAGAAAAGAGCAAGATAGTCAGGAAGAGCGCCCCCTTCACCTGGATTGGGGGAAATCTGTTCAAATTTGGCCTAGATCAAATCTTGAGAAAGTGTGTAAGGGAAGAGGAAGTATTTTAAATCCTTCTAACCTGTCATGATGGGCCTTGTGGAGGTCACTTTGCAGCAAAGAGGACAACATTCAAAGTGTTGCAAGCAAGTTATTATTGGCCTACTCTTCATCATGATGTGAAAAATTACATTAGTCATTGTGATCAGTGCTAGAGGATGGGAACGCCTACTCCAAGATATGAAATGCCCCTATAACCTCAAGTGACTTTTGAGCCATTTGAAAACTGGGGAATGGACTTCATTAGGCCTATCAACCCTTCTTCAAAGCAAAAACAACACATCATTGTGTGCACTAGTTATTTGACTAAGTGGGTCGAAACGAAGGCAATTAAGGCAACAACAGAAGAGAAGGTTGTTGAGTTCCAAAGGGAGAATATATTCTACAAATTTGGGTACCCTAGAGAGCTAGTCACAAACCAAGGCAACTAGTTTACCTCCGGCATGATTGAAGAACTGTTCAACCATCACAAAATCAAGCATAGGACCTCCAATCCTTATCATCCATAAGCTAATGGGAAAGTGGAGGTGACCAACAGGGCACTGGAGAACATCTTAACCAAGGTAGTGAGAAACAACAGGAAGGATTGGGCATAGAGACTAGTTAAGGCCACTTGGGCCTTTAATACAACATGGAAGGTCACCACTGGATTTACACCCTATGAGCTGGTCTATGGGAAAAAGGATTTGCTGTCCATTGAGTTCGAATATAACACATTGAGGATGGAAACCCAACTAGATCTAGATCTTAGTCATGCACAACAAGAAATATTGTTCCATTTGAATGGCTTGGATGAATTCAGAATGCAGGCCCTCCTACATACATAGATAGTTCAGCTTCAGAGGAAGATTTGGCATGAAAAACATATTAAGGAGAAGCAATTTCAAGAGGGAGACTGGGCATTGTTATATGACTCTAGGTATAAAGACTTCAAGGGTAATCTAAGGACAAGATGGCTCAAACCTTATGTGGTGGAAAGAAGCCATGATAATGGTTCAGTGCAAATCAGAACTATAGATGAAGAATCCATTCCATTGCTTGTTAATGGACACCGATTGAAAATGTACAAGAGACCTTTATCAAAACAGGAGTTCATTGACAATATCAATAAGACAGTGATGACGGTGGAGCAATTTCCAACTCCTCCCTCATTAGGGCACTGAAAAAGAGAAAAAAAAAAAAGGATTTAGGTGAAAACCTCCATTAGGCGCCTGAGTCCCATCTTTGGGTTGAAAACCTCGTGAAGCGGCCCAAGGATGAGAAAAAATGAAAAAGAATAAGAAGATACCTGGGTGAAAACCTTCCTGAGGTGCCCAGGGCAGATATCTAGGATGAAAACCTCTCTGAGGTAGCCTAGGTGTTTATATATATATAGATAATAATAATAATAAAAGAAAAAAAAACATAATTGCTATTTGCAGGTGGGTGAGAAAGAAAATCAAGGAGCAAAGAGGAGATCCAAAGGGAACCCTGCCTCACATATATTCATCTTCTCCATTCCTTACCATGTATCCCTCCATCAATTCCATTGTTTTTCACTTCATTGCTTCAATTCATGTGAAGATTGTGTTTTCTATAGGATCCCCTGAATGGTAGATTGATTAGGTTCCCAAAATTCATACTAGACATGATCTAACAAATCACCGCAACCACTACCATCATCCATGCATCCACACACACTCCTACTCCCTTTTTCCATTCATTACAGCATCCTCACAACCCTAGCCAACAACAGGACATTCTGTGGGAAATCCGGTGGTAGCCTATCCACAGAATCTCAATCATCAGCTATAGGTCTTCACTAGGATGATCCAAGAGCTCCACAACAGCAGTAGCAGCATTAGATCTTCAATCACAAACACCTGCAACTACTAATAAATGATCAGTAGACAACATAGGAGGAAGACAAATGACCATAAACAACACCTCTGATCTTTGACCACTACAACATGGCATCAAGACCATAGGTAAGTATCCCAATCATTCACTCATATGAATCATTTGATCAAAAGTTGTAAAGGTTAAGAGGTAGTTGTTTTATAAGAAAAAAGGTGGCAAAAAGGAAATTCTTTTTAGAAGGTGAAGAACCCACAAAGGATAAAAATGGAGTAAGGAGGGGTAGTCTTCCATACCCATGGAGTGAGGTAGGCTACCAACTCATCAAATATATCTCATATGAGGGTAGATACAGTGTTGTTTATGGCTACCATTTTAGGATGCTTGAAGAACTAAGATTTGGAGTAGAAACACCAGTTCACCAAAGACTCAACATACCCTATTTCTTGATGCAATCACTCATAGACTTCAATAGAAAAGTAAAGGAATGGAATTCCCAACAGTTAGATCACCATGGGTTGATCAGGATCCTCATTAAGGATGCCCTCCAAAACCTTAGGATCCCTATAAAATGGTTAGTCTTCAGACACTTACCAACAGAGGATGACATCAAAACGCTCATCTATGATGTTAGTCCTTTTGTCAGTGAGCAAGAGGAAAAACAAGAAGAAAAAGGTATAGAGCTACATGGGGATAAGATGGATGAAGAAGAAACTAATACATAGGATGATTCTGAAACAAAAGAGGAAGAAGGCATTGAAATAGAGGGGAAATAACAACAAGAGGAAGAAGATAAGAAAAACAACGAGGAAGAAGGCACTAAAACAAAAGGGGAAAAACAGGAAAAACAACTAGCATGTATGGCCAACCTCTCCTTGGAGGCCATCCAGTGTAGGATGCCAACTAAAGTTTATGCTCCTTACCTCAGAGAACAATGGTTGCAATTTCAAATTGAAACACTATCATAAAGGGGCACCATGCTATTTTAGGACTACAAGCAGTTTATTGATCTTTGTGATCAAATTGCAGTAGAGGATGGGGCCAAAATGGCTGAGTTTTACTTGAACAACATGGCCCTCATAGACATGACTATTTGGGATCCCAATGCAAAGCTGGGAGATCTACAATTAATAGGTTTGGCATCATCGATGAACCATGAGAAGTCAAGGGCTGCAGAGTTGAAAAGAATATTGGCCAGAGAGAAAAATGAACCTCTTTTCATCAGAGTTGAACAATCAAATCCCATGGCCCTAATCAACACCCATAATCCAATTGCAAATGATCCTCAGTTGGCCCCTAGATATCTTTCTGCCCAAGAGCAAGCGATTCCACATTTTGAGGATATGTTTAGGCTGCTAAGAGATGATAATATACATGCCTGCTAGAGGGGATGGAACAAACTACCACATAGCTTGAAGATCAGAGAATATCACTCCCCTCAAAGGTTGAGAGAAGCACTCAACATGACACCTATGTATAAGCAATCAATGCAAAGGTTGAAGGTAAATTGGATAGGCCTAAAATTCAATCCACCACAACTCCTAGGGATGCTAGAAGGGAGAAAAGAAGAAGTATAAAGGAAAGCGGGCTTCTATAAACAAGAAGAAGAGACCACATCAGAAGCATGGGATGTCAGAGAGGCTACCAAAGCCATGAAGGACATGGAAATTGACTAAGTTGGTCAAAGGATGAGCAACACTTTCAGTAGGGGGTGATGATGAGCCTCATCATTGGGTAATTATATGGGCCTTAATTGGCCTTAATTCACCTCCTAGCTTAGTCAAACCAACTATTCTCACAACTTATTGCATACTTTTGATTATATTGTAATTATGATATGAGTTAGAGTTGGATATTTTGCTTTGTGGTCTAATGTGCACGTAATGCAGGAATAAAGGATAAAAGCAAGGAATTGTGGCAAAGACCTTGGTAAAGACTCGAATGGGACAAGGGAGAGTAAATTATATGAGGTAAATCCTCCTCAGTTACTACCCCTCCATTCGAATTTTCCTTCATAATCTCAGAGTTCAAACAACCAAATCATGGGACTAGAAGACAACCGAGCAAGTGAAAAGGACAAAAAACAATTTATTTTGAGTTCAAGCCTCCCTAATTGGAAGGAATTTGTTAGAGACTTCAGATGTATAAGTAGAGAGGCTTAGGACCTTAGTAGGATTCAGAATTCTATGGTAAAAACTCTACTTTATTTATGAGCTGCAAGGATTGTGACAATTTGTTCTGTAATCCATGGTTTTCATAATGAGAATGATTTAGGTATTAAGCCAACTTTGAGTTAACTCAGAGGGTTGAAACTCTTGGATTAGGGCCCAACCTGAGCAGCCATATCTCCTTTTTATTGTACTGTTATGCTAGCATAGACTCATGTTTTCTATTCATTTGCTTAAGTAGCATATATTCATGGTTTTCTGTTTTATTTTCTTAAGTAGCTTCATTTTCATTACAACAATATAACGTAGATTATTCATGTTTTTTTTTGTTCATTTACTTCAATAGCTGCATTTGCTGTAGTTTACTTCTATTTGTGCCTTCTTTCAGTTTACAGGTTAGTTAGGAGAAAATATTACCATAAGGTTGTGCATAGGTGTCTCAGCCTCATCTCTTCCCTCTGGGACCATGACTTGAGGAAGAGATCCTTCAGCAACCCAAAAACACATGTTTTTGGTTCTTGCATGAGCTATGGAGTTTGTTGTTCGATGTAGTTATTTATTCACCCTCACTGGCCTTTCTATCATTTCCTTTGAAACCTCCTTTAGCACGTTATTCATGCATCACTTCCTCGCCGTCTGATCCACAACAAACCTTCACAATCACCGTCCGATTCATTATTTTCTCCAACTGTTGCCTCGCATGGAGTCTTCCACTTACTTTATGCACTTTAATCTCCACTATCAATCTATCTCTTGATCTGATGGCTATCGTGTCACCTCAACACTTTATGCGCTTTAAACCCCCACTGTCGATTTGTCTCTCCTAATCTGACAGCTATCGCATCACCCGATCTCCGATTAGCTTGGTTGATCTCCACCATTGATTAGCCCCGCCTGATCCAATGGCTATCGCACAATCTCGTGTGGATTATTGCATGACCATTATCCGCCTGAGAGCATGCAAGAAAAGTGGTTTTCTCATGCTATGTGTTGCGCAGTAAGGCTAATCGTGTGAAATTTCAGAATTCCGCTTACGACATTGAGGGTGCGCGAGAAACTAATTACCGCCTTAGAAACCTGCTCCATCATTTCCACACGTTTATTTTCCCCGTGATACGATCTCTACTATCCATCCTCTGGTTAATCTTGTCCGTCCATCTCTTGACTTAATCCATGCGATAATATCTCAACCTTCATCGCTTTGTTACCCTATTCGTCCATCTCTTGACTTAACCTTCGCAATAAGACCTCATTCCTTCATCCTGTGCATTCACCCTATTCATCCATCTAGTCACTTAAGCCTTCGGGATAAGATCTCCGTCATTCATCTGCTTCGTTTCCCTTTCTTCCCATCTCTTCAGTTAATCCCTCACGATACGATCTCCGTCGTTCATCTGCTTCGTTACCCTGTCCGCCCATCTCTTGACTTAATTATTTGCGATAAGATCTTCACCGTTCATCTGCTTCATTAACTCGGTTCATCCATTTATTTGCTTAAGCCCTCGTGATAAGATCTCCACTGTCCATATTCTGCTTGTTGATCAGTCCAATGGTCCCTATGTGCTACTACGTCCTTACATCCTCCTTTCATTGATTTCGACCTCTGATTTCTCTTCCGCTTGAAAACTGATTTAAGTTAAGTTTCTTTACTTACACCTTAGTATAGTTTAATGCTCTTTACCTTCAGCAACTTTGATAGCAGAATTAGGTTAGTGATTTCTTTAGAAATTCTACTTAGCATCACTGTTTTATTGGTTAATTAGGTTATAGTGTGGTTTAGAAATACATGTTGTTTTATTCATTACTGTAGTAGAGTAGCTCTCTCTTAGAATAGGTTTTCTCTTATTCCATCAAATAATTGAGCTTCTTCTGACCTTATAGAAGTCTGGCTCGGAACCCCTGGGGTCTCTTGCGAGATAAACAATGACAACAAGCAAGACCTTCACTTCTACTTGTGAATATAGCACTGTCACCTCCAAGTTTGTACAAACCCCGAGTTGATAAGTAAATATGGTAGCCATGGGAGTTGCATAATTCTTGTTGCAATACCTAGGTTCATCAGCAATCACATACGGAATAGTCCATACATCAATGCGTAAGTAAAACTACATACATTGCTAAAGTACCCAGAATAGTCAAACTACAATAACAACATATGCATGAAACATGATGGCTTTGTTATATTATATAAAGTGAAAGTTCCATCCATACATACAACCATGACATCCACTAGCCCCAATAGTGGAATGTTATGGTCAACACCGCCTACTCTTTCAAAGAAATATGCTCGCTCTACACTGTGGGGAAGCCAAGGCTTGTCACAATACTCTTTAAACCCTCTCTCTTGTTTTATGAGTTACGAGGTTCTATTTATAACAAAGGGTGGGGTGACCCTTGACATCCCCCTTTATGACTCTTGGACTACCCTCATCACTGTTTACATTACATATGACTGTTTGTATTCTACTAATGACACTTGGAATTTCACTTTACATCATGTTTACAAAAATGATGCATTTTCCACATATACCCATGTGGGACAAAATCAGCTTGAGTCAGCTAGACAAGACAACGTTAAGACTCAGGCGACTATGGAAAAACCACCTCATAAACCTTCTCTCCATGATCCTCAGTGACGAAATGATGCCATGTTTGATAATGCGCAATGGTGTCCACGCACTCTTTGATGATGTTCTTCTGGAAATGAACTCTTGCCTCCATTTCTTCTAGGTATATTGATTTGGAACCTCGGTCCAACTCATCCTGTAACATGCATAGCTTAGTCTCGAGAAAGGTCGGACCGACGATGTACATCCTCATGTTATCTACGTTGACTTGAAAATATGCGCTGGTGGCGTGAGCATCATCTGATTAAAGTACGCATCGAACTGCAGACTGACTTGGTTCTTCCCTTTGGCCTCAATGAGCCTACCAATTGACGGGGTGCCATACTTTCTCACCATGACATCCAAACTCCTGTACAACTGTGCATATGAAGCCTCAATACTAGTGATGAGTGGTGGGAGTTCCTCATAGTTCTAGATCTGACTCTGGATGTGTGCTTTGTCCAACTCCACCTGTAACATCATCATCTTGTGCAAGTGAAGCGAGGCTTCCTTGTACCTCACTTTCCATGTTTGTACATGGTCCAGGTGGATATTGGTGGCTCTCACCTATTCCACTTGGACCCCCACCATAGTTTCTTTAAGTTTTTTCAGTTTCCTTAATTGTAGCACAATTTGCTATTTTTGACAGTTTTTCGAGTCCTAAACTTTCGAAGCCATTTTGAGGCCCTAAACAACGTTTTTTCGGAAAACCACTCTTGGGAAAATATAAGTTTTTAACTTGATATTGATTGTCAACAATTTTAGTCCTCAAATAGATCTTTCTAACAAGGTATCGTGTGCGTCAAATGGAGATCGTATGCCAAAATTGTGACCGCAGAAAGTTGATGTACTAACTCACCCCAACGGGACCCATAATTTGGTGTTTCATCTCCTAAGGTTAGGTTTTTGGATGGTTATGGTTTTCCATTGTTTCTCAATAATAAATAAGCGTTTAAGCCTCATTGTAACCCAATTCAGAGGCACGTAGTCGTTGCATCTCTTCTCACAGATAAGCTACCATCACCCGAGCTAATTTATTTCCATTATGTATGTAAACATATCTCAGTTCTTTGATATTGATGAATTGAAGTTTTATTTCCATTGCATCTCCATGTGAATGGTTATATTTGTAATTTGTTTCCTTCATGTTTAAATTCGGATCAATGGTATCAGAGCGGTCTGCTATTTCTTGATCCTTCTTTGCATGTCCCCAACGAGTCGAGGTATAAGGAGTTAAGGCTCGAATTGGTTGAACCTTTGCAAGAGCAGCCTCACAAACCATGACAATTGCCCATGGGGGAAGAAAAGAAAGATGAGGGAGTAGGAGATCCAATCAAATATTGCTCGAGGAGGCCCTCAAGAAACAAAGGAATGCGATGATGGATAAATTTTCCCAGATCCTTCAACGGTTGCCCACCGGTAGCGCATCCATATCCAACAACCACTCTGAAGGCACCACTCCTTTTAAGATACAAGTAAAATTTGACACTCCCATATTTGAGGGCCAAATAGATGTAGATGCTATAGATAAATGGTTAAATCTGCTAGAAGGATATTTTCCGTTCGTGATTTTTCCAGCCGGGAAAAGATTACTTTTTCTCTTCTCAAATCCCCCCCCACCACATCAAAGATTGGTGGGCAATATGTTGTCCTTTGAGATAACCTAAGGTCAATTAGTTATGCCAAAGCATCTATAATGTTTTTTTGTTTTAAATGATAGGATCACCAGTGAACTATTTATAAACAGATGCTTTAAACTTAGACAAATTTTTGATAAAATGAAGGCTTGTTCTTTAACTGCACATGGTTATTTTAATTTTAGTGGGATGGATAAGTGGAATATGGGCAAGTATAATTGATTTACTATTCAATCTGAGTATTTAATCATCTATAAGTAGAAATTAAGAAAACAATGCTTCCTTAATCAACAAAATATAAACAGACTATCACAAAGATCTAGTGCAATTTATGCTC
>APFE030011140.1:0-21315 GCA_000404065.3 Pinus taeda
TTTTATGTGCATTATTTTTAAAATGTTAGTGATTTTCATGCTGATTTAAAAAAGTATTGATGCAATGTCAAACACTTTTGCTAGAAGACTTATTTTTTTACTTTAAATTTTATAAATTTGTGTTAAATGTGAATAATAATTTTTTAATTTAACAATTTTTGAAGTAGTTGTCTTCTTCATATTTGTTTGTCTTTCTTTTAAAAAAAAATTGTAGTGAGATCTTTATTTGTTTGCATATTTGAAAAAAGGTCGATGCTTTAAAGTTCTGATCTTCTATATATTTATATATCGTTAATTAATATTTCAATGCACATCAAATAATTGTCTCTAAGAAAACACTAATTTTAAACAATTGACATAAAAATAAACATTTTGAATATAAATATAATAAAAAAATCACAAACTTTGAGACTTTTTTTCTAAAAATGACATGACAAATAAACAATATTTTTACGAAAAATTTAGCAAAAAATAGTTAAATCATAGTTTTTTCATGAATTTCATGTCAAAAAATAATAATAATCACACTTAAAAAAAATAAAAATGATTCACATAAAAATTAAAGCGAAAATTACATAATACAAAAATTGAACATATAACAACATTAACTAAATACTTATTCCTTTCACAAAATGTAAAAGTCAAAACATTACAAGTATAACAAATTAATAGCTACAAAAAATGAGCTTGATTTGCAAGCATAACTTAAATTTAACCAATAATATCACGTAATCCACACTCTTCATCTTCTACAGTTTCAACATTGTCTACTTCCGCAATATTTTTTTCTTCTGTTTGCTCATTTCCCTCTTCTGACAGATCTTTGGTGTTTGTGAATCTCCCAATGTATGCCTTTTCAACCATTCGATATAATGGTGGTTGAGGCTCCTTTGCCTTTATTGCCACACATGATTCATTAAGTGTTGTACCTAATTGTCAAGCATAAAAGAAATATTGAAGTAAATTAGTATAATAACATATATAAATAAAAAAAGAAGATATTGAAATTCAATTTTACATAATAAAACTTACCTGAGCCTGAGAATAAATCCAGAAACCAATCTCCTTCATTGGAACATAAGTCTATAAGGTAGTTAATCAATGATTGTGGATTTTGATAAAAGTTAACTCTCTCCCCTTTTGCTTCTTTACATTCATATGTTAGTTTTTTTACAACAACATCATAAACCATTACTTGGCTCTGACTCTTTCCTTCTACCTTATTAAGAAGCATAGGCATATCGCTATCATATTTTGTCTAAATTTCAACATGGATGAACTAAAAAACACTTATAATTGGTTAATGTCCATGGTTAGTAAGATTTAACTTTTGCCTATGACATGAAATAGTTAAAGTTCAATTAACATTTGCCTGTAACATATGCACATTGTCCCTCATCTAGGCATGCCCACGGCTAGGCACACATGCCAACAGGCATAGGAACTCCCTGTGCTTGTAGGCGAGTGCTCCCACCAATGGGTAGACATGCCGCACAATGGGCATCGTCACCTACAAGAACAAGCAAAGGAACTACCTATGCCTATGGTAGGGTGCGCCTGGTCATGGGTGTGTCCACCTGTGTCAAAGTGGATCCCCTGGAAGCTGAGGGGGGAGATTATGAGAAACAGAAACCGGCAAGCTAGGGAACTGATTCTGAAAGCTGGCCCACTAGCTTTCCAAGGGCTAATTGTAGGAATCGGACCCCTAGCCTACCAGAGACCGATTCCTAGAATCGCCCTCAGTAGGCCAAGGGGATAATTATAAGCATCAGTCGTGGGTAGGGCAAGGGCCGATTCCCAAAATCCATCCCTAGCAGGCCAAGGGGTTGATTCATAACATCAAACCCCTTGCATTCCGTGTGCCAATTCTGGGAGTCAGTTGTGCGTTGATTCTAGGATTCGGCCCCGAGTGGGATAAGATGTTGGTTCCCAGAATTGGCCCTTTGTCCTCCCGGGGGTCAATACTGGGAATCAGTGCCTTAGCTTGCTAGGGGGACCGAATCTCAGAATCAAAGCCCTAGCTTGTTAGGGCCCGATTCCCAGAATTGACCTCTTGGCCTTACATGGGGTAGCTTTGATTCTAGAAAGCATGCCCATGGTCTGGTGGGAATGCCCTCGGCCAAGTGTGCCCACCCACAAGCACTAGTCATGCTTGTGGATATTCCTTTGCCTGGTGGCGAGTTTGTTCAACCATGGGCGTGCCCAACTTAGGTAGAGAGGCTACTAGCCTACGAGGGACCAATTCCCAGAATTGGCCCTCGACAGGCCAAGAGGCTGATTTTTGGAATCAATCCCATTGCTTATTAGGGTTTGATTATGAACGATTCCAGGAAACAACACCTGATAGGCCAGGGCGAAATTCTGAGAATCGACCCTCGGTAGGCCAAGGGGGTGATTCTTTGAAATGAGAATCTAGCTTGTTAAGGGTTGATTCCTATAATCAACCCCTTAGCTTGCGAGGGGTTGATTCATGGAATCGGTTCCCGACAGGCCAAAGGGATGATTCTAGGAATCAGTCCCTGATAGGCCAAGGGATTGATTCCCAGTATTGGACACCTAGCCTACATGGGGATGATTCTCTGAATCATTTCCATCACCTACGAGGGGACCACTTTGACCAAGGCAAGCATTTCCACGGCTAGATGAGCCCCCTGACATGTGTGGTAGTTGGTCGTGCCTGCCCGAGTCAAAACAGCCCTGGGCAGGCGAAGGGGTCGATTATGGGAATCAACCCCCAAGAGACCAGCAACTCAATTCTACGTATCGACCCCTTACAGTCCAAGGGATCAGTTCTAGGAATTATACCGCATAGGCCAAGGGGTCGATTTTGTCTGGGAATCAACCCCCAACATGTCAAGGGGACAATTCTAGTCTAGGAATCGATCCCTGTAGGCTAGTCACTTGATTTCTAGAATAAACTCCTTAGCCTAACAGGGATCGATTATGGGAATCAACCACCTAACCTGCTGAGTTTGGCCTCCCAGAGTCGATTCCCATAATTGGCCCCTAGTAGGGAAAGCGGTCAATTCTAGTCTGGGAATCGACCCAGGAAAGGAAAGGGGGAAGGTTCCTAAAATTGACTGCTTGGCCTACCGGAGATTGAATCTAGGAATCAACCACCTGACTTATCAGGGGCCGATTCCAACAACCAGCCCCCTGGCCTGTCAGGGGACTGTCAAGGGTCGATTGTTCGAATCAATCCCCTGGGTTGTCAGGGGTCAATTCTCATAATCATCCCCTTAGTGTTCCATGGGGCCACTTTGACCTAGGCAAGCATGCCCACCTGTGACAAAGCTGCCCCATAGCATGCTGAGGGTCAATTTTCATAATCAACCCCTACAACCCAAAGGGGTCGATTCCCAGAATCAGTTGGTGACGGACCAATAGGGTGATTCTCATAATCGACCCCTATCCTTGTCGGGGATCAATTTTGAGAGTCAGTGTCTTGGTCTCCCAAGGGGTTGATTTCGAGAATCGGTCCCTAACAAGCAAGAACGTCGATTCTGTGAATTAGCCACCTATCCTAGTAGGGGCTGATTCTAGAAATTGTTCGCCTTGACTATTGAGGATCGATTTTCAAAATCAATGCCTTGGCTTGATGAGGATCATTCCCTAGTAGGCCAAGGGGTTGATTTTAGCTTGGTCCTCAACCTAGGAATCAAACCCTTTGCCTTCTATGGGGAATGCTTTACCCTGAATGTGGCAATCCCCGCTCAGGTTAAAGCATCCCCTTAGCCTGCCTATGGTCCAATGCCTATCCCCGTGGGTAGTTTTTCTTGGGTGCACCTAGTCATGGGAATCCCTGCCTCCGGCACCAGTAGAGTGTTGTCGACACAATTAGAAAAAATTTTAACCCTGACAGGCTAGGAGGCCAATTATGAGAATCTTCCCCCCCAGCAGGCTAGGATGTTGATTCCTAGAGTCGACTCCTTCTCCTCCTAGGGTCGATTCTAGGAATCAGTGCCGTAGCCTACTAGTGGGACCGATTCTCATAATCAATGCCCTGGCCTGCTAGGGGATGATTCCCAAAATCAACCTCCTAGCATTCCAGGGGGTAGCTTTGCTTCAGGAAAGCATGCCCATGGTCGGGCGGGCATGCCCTTGGCCACGTGAGCCCACCCACAGGCACTAGTATTACTTGTGCATGTTCCTATGCCTGTGGATAGTTGCGTTTGGTTATGGGTGTGCCCAAATGGGGTAGAGTGCCAAATAGCCTGCAGGGACCAATTCCTAGAATTAGCTGCTGGTAGGTCAAGGGGTTAATTTTGGTAATCATCCCCAATGCCTATTAGGCATCGATTATGGTTGACTCCAAGAATCAGCCCCCGATAGGCCAAGAGGGTAATTCTAATAATCGATCCCTGATAGGCCAAGGGGGTGATTCCATGAAATGTGCACCTAGCCTATCGAGGGTCGATTCCCATAATCGACCCCTTAACTTGACAGGGGTTGATTCCTGGAATCGCTCCCCAATAGGCGAAAGGGACAATTCTGGGAATCCACCCTCACTAGGCCAAGGGACTAATTCCCATAATTGGACCCCTAGATTACATGAGGATGATTATCTAAATCAGACCCCTCAGTGATAAGGGGGCCGCTTTGACCTAGTCTGGCACGCACGTGGCTAAACGAGCCCCCCAACACGTGTAGTAGTTAGTCCTGCCTACCCATGTCAAATTGGCCCTGGGCAGGTGAAGGGGTCAATTAGGGGAATCACCCCCAAAGAGATCAGCAAACCAATTCTGGGAATCGGCCCCTTATAGTCCAAGAGATAGATTCTAGGAAGAAAACCCCGAAGGCGAAGGGGTAGATTTTGGTTTGGGAATCAACCCCCAAGATGTTAAGGGGACAATTCTAGTCTAGGAATCGACCCCTGCATGCTAGTCACATGATTTCTAGAATCAAACCCTTGGCCTAATGGGGATTGATTATGGGAATCAACCACCTAATTTGCGGGCTTTAGCCTCCTAGGTCGATTCCCATAATCAGCCCCCAATAGGGCAAGAGGTCAATTTCAGTCTGGGAATTGAGCCCAAAAAGGAAAGGGGGATGATTCCCAAAATTGGCCCCTTGGCCTACTAGGGATTGATTTCAAGAATTAGCCACTTGACCTGTCAGGGGGTGATTCTGATAATCATCCCACTAGCATGTCAGGGCACTACCGGGGGTCGATTCTTCGAATCAACCCCCTAGGCTATTGGGGGTTGATTCTCATAATCAACCCCTTGGTGTTCCACGAGGTCGCTTTGCCCTAGGTGAGCATGTCCACCCACGACAAAGCTCCTCCCTACCCTACCAAGGGTCAATTATCATAATCAACCCCTGCAACCCCAAGGATTCAATTCCCAGAATCGACTCTCGGTAGACCAACAAGCTAAGTCTAGGAATTGTCCCCCTACTCTATAAGGGATCAATTCACAGAATCAGCGTATTGGCCTACGAAGGGCTGATTTCGAGAATTGTTCCCTGACAGGTGAAGACGTCAATTCTTGGAATCAACCACCTATCCTGCTGGGGGCGATTCCATAAATTAGGCCCCTTGACTGTTGAGGACTGATTTTTGAAATCAACGCCTTCGCTTAACAACGATCGGTCCCTAGCAGGCCAATGGGTTCATTCTGGATTGACCATTTCCCTAGGAATCTGTTAGTGTGCTCGCCCTAGTAGGCTAAGGGGTCGATTTTCGGAATCGACCCCTGGTAGGCGAGGGGGTTGATTTTTGGAATCGACCCCCTATAGGCGAGGGGGTCGATTCTAGGAATCAACCCTTGGTAGGGTAAGGGGTTGATTCCCAGAATCAGTGCCAAGCAGGCCAAGGGGCTAATTCTTGGAATCGAGTCCTAGTAGGCTAGCGGAGTGATTCTCGGAATTGGCCCCCTTGCATTTCAGGGGATGATTCTCATTATTATACCTCTAGCCTTCTAAGGGCCCACTTTGACATGGTCGAGCATGCCCATGGTCAGGCGGGCTTGTGCAAAGGCATAGGGGCCATACGCACCCACCCATAGGCATATCCCTATGGGATGGTGAACCCAACCATGGGCATGACTACCGGAGTCAAAGAAACGCCTGACATGGTAGCGAGTTAATTCTAAGAATCAACACCCTAGCCTTCTTGGGGTTGATTCTAGAATTGGCCCCTAGCAATCAAAGCATTTGACTTTGGGAATCGACCCCTAGTAGGCGGCAGGCTATCAGGTCGATTCAGAGAATGGATCCTCAGCGGGCGAAGTGGTTGATTTCGGTCTACAAATCAACCAAGGGGGCAATTCTCAGAATTGGCCCCTTGGCCTACTAGGGAGTCATTTTGGAAATCAACCACTTAGTCTTTCGAGTGCCCATAATCAGCCCCTCTGCCTACTGGGAGCTGATTCCAGTACTTGGCCCTCAATAGGCCAAGGTGTCGATCCTAAGAATTGACCCCCAATAGTACAAGGGTCCAATTCTTACAGTCGGTGTCATGGCTTGCCAAGGAAAGATTCCTAGAATCGGGCCTCTGACCTTTAAGGGGGTCGCTTTTCCGCGAGAGGCCATGTGTTCCTACCCATAAGGATAGGAACTTACATTACCTATGCATGTGGGTGTGCCTACCTAGAACAAAGCATCCCTCTGGCCTACTGGGGTCTGATTCCCATAATCAACCCCGAACATGCCAAGGGATTGATTCCCAAAAGTGGACCCTTGGTTTGCTATGCGCCAATTCTATGAATCAACCTGACAGGTTAGCAGGAAAATTACCATAATTGGCCCTCAATAGGCTAAGGGGGAAATCCTAAGGATTAGCATGATGGCTTTTAGGGGGTCGATTCCCAAAATTGGCCCCCTAGCCTCTCGAGGGTCGATTCCCATAATCGACCCTTTGTCCAACTAGGGGTAGATTTCAGGCCAAGGGACTGATTCTCAGAATTGACTCCCAGTAGGCCAAGGGACCAATTCCACGATTCGATCGTGTGTAGGACATGTGGTCTATTATGGGAATCAACCACTTAGAAACTAGGCACCAATTACGAGAATCAGCCTAGAGTAGACCAAGGGGCGATTTTGGGAATCAGCCCCTCGCAAGCCAAGGTGTCGATTTTAGTCTAGGAATCAACCCTCGACAGGCTAGGAAGGTGTTATCAGACCCATGGCCTACCCGAGGTAAATTTTGGGAATCAACCACTTGGCCTCTTGGTGGCCGATTTTGTCAATCAACCCCTACCATTGTCTGGGCCAATTCACAGAATCGATCCCCTATAAGCTGGGGGTTGATTCCTAGAATCAACCCCTTAGCTTGTTTAGGGTCAATTCCTAGAATTGGCCCCTTGGCCTATCGAGGACCGATTCCTAGAATCAGCCCCAGGTAGGCAAGTGGGTTGATTCTAGGAATGGCCCCCCTATAGGCATGGGGGTCAATTCCTGGAATTGGTCCCCGATAGGCCAACATCTTAATTCTAGTCTAGGAATCGACCCTCTATAGGCAAGTGGGTTAATTCGTTGAATCTTCCCCTTAGCCTACCAGAGCATATTCTAAGAATCATCCACCTACCATATTGAGGGTTGATTCTAGGAATTGGAATAGCTTATTGGAATCAGACCCTTAGCTTATCGTCGGTCGATTCTTTGAATCAACCCTTTATCCTTTTGGGGGACGATTCCTGTAATTGGCCCCAGGAGGTCCAATAGTCGATTCCCACAATAGGCATCTTGGCCTAGTGGGCAATGAATCTGAGAATAGGTCCCCTAGCCTATGAGGGGGCTTCTTTGCCCAGATCGTGGGCATGATAGCCCAAGGTAAAGCACCCTGCTGGCCTATACGGATTTAATTCACATGATGGCCGCTTTCCCTTTGGGCAGGCACGCCAATGGCCAATGCTTGTGCCTGTGGGTGGGCGTGCCTGGTAGTGGGCATGCTTGGCTAGGCTTTCCTAGCTATCGGCATGACCTCCTGAGTCAAAGTGGCCCCCTCACAGGCAAGGTGGTTTGGGGGTTTTTTTCATGAATTGGCCTACTAGGGTTCAATTCCCATAATCGGCCCCTAGGCCTAGCAGGGGTTGATTCTGAGAATCAACTCTTGATAGACCATGTGGTTGATTTTTGGAATCGACCCCCAGTAGGAAAAGGGGAAAATTCTAGGAATCAGCCCCATAGCCTACCAAGGGATGATTCCCATACTAGAATAGGCCCTTTGGCTTGACAGGGCATGATTTTAGGAATCGTCCCCCAAGCCCGCAAGTGACCAATTCCCAGAATCAATCCCTTGGCCCACCATGGTCTGATTCTTGGAATCTTCCCATTTGCTATCGGGGGTCGCTTTGTCCTCGTTGGGTGGCGCGCCCATCCATGGGTGTGCATGCTGAGGTCAAATCTTCCCCCTAGTGATTCTGAGAATCAATGCTCCATAAGCAAGGGAGTAAATTCTGGGAACTAACCCCCTCGCTTGTTTAGGGAAAATTCCTAGAATCGACCCTCGGCAGCCTGTGGGATGAATTCTAGGAATCAACCCCTTGTAGGCTAGGGGTCTATTCTATGAATTGGCATCTCGCAGGCTATGGTGTTATTTCTAGGAATCATCCACTTGGCCTGTGAGGGGCCGATTCCTATAATTGGCCCCTTGTACAGTGCTTATTGGTTGTGGATGGGCATGCCCAGTGTGGGTGTGCCCACCCACATGCACAAGCTATATCTATTCTTGTGGGTAGGCATGCACATGACGTAGGCAAGGAGCCGATTTTCCCTGGGCGGGCATGCCCATAGCCAGGCCCTCCAACCCAAAGGTAGAGGCAGTGCCTATGCCTGTGGGTAGGCACGACCATGAGTGATTTTGAATTATTTTCCAAAGAAATTTATATAATTGATGTTTGCATGGTATCTTGAAATAAAAATTTTAATTTCCATATGACGTTACATGAAGTAATGAGTCATTTTTATGTTTGGTGAATTATATGTTTTAATTATGATGAATTTATTTATTTAGAATATCCAGAATACAACAATAACATAGAAATATAATTTATATTTCATTCAATCTTGAAGTATTGATATTTTAATTAATTTAGTCATGGAATTTGTTTGTAATGTCATGGTTTAAATGTGTTGAAAACTTAGAGTTTTTTAATTCTATGGTTGAATTTTTTTCAATTTTTTTATCTTTCATGTTATGGTTGGAAACAATTAGAATTTTAGAGATCTATAGTGTCATGTTATTATATGTTTAATGACATGGATGAAAACTATTTGGATTGGAATGTGTTTCAGATCTCATTATTTTAACCTTAATGCCATTACTAAAAAGTATTGAAATTATACTTGGGAAAGAAAAACGTTATTCTACCAACAACGTTATTGTGTTTTTTCATTTATTTTCCACAAAAAAAACTGGTTTTGCTACCATTTTTTAAAAATGTTGAAGATTAACCCTAAAAAAATAAAACAATGTTCCAGAATACACATTTCTTCTTTACACTTTTTTTGATGTTTTTTTAGGTTTTTTGGCTAGAGTTCCCATTTTGAGTTTACACTTCCAATTTGAAAATTTACATTGTTTAAAACAAGCCAAGGATCCACAACATCTATAGCGCATAATTCAATTACTCTATTTAATGAGTTATTGAGGCATTGAAATGAATGTAACACAACACATATAGGAAAACAAAATACTCGGTGTATTAATAGAAATAGGAGAGAGTTTAGAAGCAAGACTAATAGTTGATCTTGTATAGATCTTCCCAGGTTGACTTGTCGTTCCTTGTCACAAAGCACACCAAATATCAACCTAATTCATGACAATGATGACTCTCTTAGATTCAAGGAAATGGTATGAGGGCATGATCAGTCTCAAGAAGCCAACCCTAACATTATGGATGATAGTAAATTTATAGGAGAGGGATATTAGTTTAGAATATACCATAATTAGCTTGAGATCCACTTATGATCATAGGATGAGCTCAAGGGATAAGAGGTAAAGTCTCCAAGGTAGAATCAGATAGGACTCGAGCTTCTTATCCAAGCTAAATGGTAAAAACAACTCCTAGAAGCTTCTGGAAGAGGAAGCTTTGAAAATATTTTTAATTTTCCTGAATTTATAGAATCAATGTACCCCTAGCAAGGAGCAACTAGTGTTGACCAATGTTGGTGCAGAGAGGAAAGAGCTCATTGTGGCTTAAAAGCATTGATTTTTAGTAGTTAGATCCAGAAACACAATCATTTGGAAAGGTCATGCTCAAGGATTTATGTAGGGATGATGACAACATGTTCATGGATTTGCACTAATCTGGTTTACACACGTATTGAGAATATGTGACAAAATTCCCTATAACATATTGTATAGCTCTAAATAGCTTGCTTCATTTAAATGCTACTAATATTTGTCTCAAATGTCACGTTAATGTTTTATTTGTTGTTCCAATGGAAATTTCCAGTTGTTGCTAATTTTTGTGTCCAAACTATCATATACAAAACTCTTAATAAATAGGAATTGAAAGTATCAAATAATGTTTACAAGAATTAATAGACATAAGTATTGGTATTGGAAAACCATCTTCGCCACTAACTATCTATTTTGATGTTGATTTAATATCATTGAAATATGTCTCATACAAATAGAAATTACAACAAAATATAAGACTGTTGTGAATATGTACTACCTTCTCAAAGGTTTTTGATACATTTTATGGCTTAAATTGGCCAAAATATGTTAATGATTTCTTGATAGCCATACAATTTTTCGAAATGGCTAGATGCATATATTCAGTAACAATATAAAAAGATTGTGTAAATTATGACATTTAGCTCTGAAATTTCCCACGATAACTTTTGACAGTCGTAAATGAATAACATGCGTAGAGGTGTTTTTCTATTTTATAACAAATTGATTTAGTTACTCGGTTGGCCCCCACAGGTAAATCATGGATGATGTGTGTTATTTTCATACCGACAAAGATAATTGTCTATTGAGGCAATAAATCTACTGAGAAAGTTAAATTTTGTAGGATTTTTGGCAAAAATCATGATAAAATTACCACAATCTTCCAATTAAATTTGTTAGCTTCTGATAAGGGCTTTCGTTTGCTAAATCCATTAATCATAATTAATACTATTGTGCTAACAGTGCTCACTTCCATTCTTCCATATCCATTACCAGATTTAGATAGGATTTATTAACACTCATTAGGGAAATTGTAAGTTCTAAAATGAGACTCCCAAGAAAAATGTACAACCAAAATAAAGTTTATAAGAACCAATAGGATCGAAGATGATGATGTCAACCATGGGGGATGATTCACCATTTACAGAATAAAAAAGTAAAAATATTAAAAAATAATAAAATAATAAAACTACTTTTTCAACTCATATTTTCAACTTGTCTCCATAAGGTTTTACTCGAATTTCAAGAGAGAGTAATTGTTGGATGCAAAATTTAATTCCTCATCCAAGGAGTACCCATTCTACATACTTTCGATGGACCCTACTACATGAAAAATTAGAAATACATGAAAAAACATGATTATGATCACATTTTTCATGTATTTCTCTTTTTTCGTGTACCAGGGTCCATCAAAAGTATGCAATATGGTACTTCTTGGATGGGGAATCAAATTCTTCATCTAATGTGCATTGTTGGTTGAAATTTGTGTAAACCCATAAGGAGATAATTTGAAAATACGAGTTGAAAAAATAGTTTTTTCTTTTTCCCTCTAAACTTTGATGATGTAATCTAATCTTATTTTATTATTTCTACTATTATTTTCTAATTTCCTTAGGAGGCCCATTTTAGACTTGAAAATTCCACTAATGTTTAACAGTTTCAATAAATAGCGATTGAATATTTCAAAGCAAATGTTAGTGGTAGATGGTGAAATAAATCTCGAAACTTAATTTTCTTTTCTTTCTTGCATTGGTAAATCATAACGATATGTTTTATTTTGGTAGAGACAAATTTCATTGTCTACTGAGGCCACCAATTTGTCGAGAAATTAAATTTGTGTAGGATTTTGATAAAAATCATGACAAAATTTCCATAATCTTCTGAGAGAATTGGTCACTTTCTAATAAGGGTTTTCATTTACTAAATCCATTAATCATGATTAATAATATGATTCTAGTATTCCTCACCACTATTACTTTATTATCCATTATTGGATTCTTATATGATTCATTGACATGTTGAAAACTTGAAATAAATAGAAATTGAAAATTTCAAAGAAACCATTAGAAAAATATGGTGAAATAAATCTCGAAATTCGAAAATTATTTGCTTTCTTAGTTTGGTAATAGTTATTACTTTAATGTTGTCCATATATGTGTACTAAATAGTAGGAATGAACGAACTAAAGTAAATACGAGCTCATTGTGATCATGTACATTATTGTACAAGTATTGAATATGACAATATATGAATATTGTGTATAAACACAAGGAAAAATGGATTGGTCAAAAAGTTGCCAAAATGTTTTACATTAAATATAGTAATAAAGGCCCTTAATTAATTGTTCTAATGACACTAAACCATGTCATTAAACATTAGAATATATCTTCCTTTACACAGTGGTCAATATAGGGTAGAAATGTGAAGTTGGGTTACACTTTTGTGAGAATTGTAAGTGGAAAAATTGACATTGTGCCTTTTTACGCGAAATAATTTTTTTCGATCAAACAATTAAACATAAATTTTGGCTAAAAATTTGAAGGTTAAAGTTAATGGTAGCCTGCAACTATTATTGGTCAATGGGGTAGAAATATAGCCACTCACTTTTTCTCCCTAGAAAATATTTTCAGTCTAAACATATTTTCAGCTGAAAAACTTTGTCGGCTCATTTTTTTTTATATATATTGTCGGTCATGACCTTGTTGCAAATTTTCACTTGATGTTTCGAATTTGTTGGTATTGTTTTTTTGGTAGATTGGTATATAATATATATAATATATATAATATATATAAATATTTATATATATATATATATATATTTGTAGGTTTGTTAGGCTGGAGATGTTTGGTGTTGGAGGAGTTGAGCTCTTAAGGGTTTCGATGTTGGAGGGTTCACTGCTGGATGAATTTTGTCGGGCGTTGGAGTAATTTTGTAAGTGTTTCATGGAAGACTATAATCATATCCCTAGATCTTTGTTTCCAATTGGTGGGATATCACTTTTGCATTCAATTGTGTAACAAAACATGTACTAAAACTATTATTAATTATACGCTTTTCACCATTTTTTTACCATGATGACATATTCTCTTTCATGTCAGAACTGTGTTAAAATGATCTCTTCTTTGATATTTTTTTACTAAAATAAGTGATCCTCTTCGCTAATGTTGCAATGCTCTGCTCCAAACATGAAAACCTAACTTTAGGGTCCTATTATAATTTCTCTTCATGTGGGAACCCTTCCATCTTTTGTTTCTTGATTCTTTCCAAATCTCATTGTAGTCAATCTCTCTATTTTTTATATTTGCTCTAAGTCCTACCAATATTTATTTTCTCCTATGTAATTTAAAACTTGGTTGATACTGACTAATATGGATTTATTTATGTTGTGTGGTAGTGTTTGAATTGCACAAATGAAAACTTACATTGGTTGCAAGTTTTACTAATGCACTCGTGTCCTATTGAAACAATGGAACTTTTATCATTTTCTTTAGTGTCTACATTCCATAAATTTTGCAGGGCTAATAGTTCAATTCCATGAAGAATAAAGAGAATTAAAAAATATATTCTATTAACTGTCCCATAACAACAAAATTAAAAAATTATGGTGAGTAAAAGTGTAATCTATGATCTTAGGCTTTCCCTTGTTGTGGATTTTATTCTTGTGATTATATAACATGAAAACCTAAAATAATAGTCTAGAAAGAAATAAATTAACACAGTGAATAAACAGTCATAGACAATGGTTTTTTAAACTAGATAAAAACACTTTTGGGAACAAAAAATTCCACATTTTACTCATAAAAGGTGATAGATGTGATCGTACAAAATAGGTTGTTACCCATTTGTCAGATGTTGCTTTCAGTTTTCATCCTTTATAGTCAGATGTAATGAGTCATGTGTTCTACTTCACTCTGCCATTAGGGGAATTTTGAGGTCTAAAATGGGCTTCCTAAGGAAATGATAAAATAATAGTGGAAATAATAAAATAAGGTTAGATTACATCATCAAATTTTAGAGGCAAAAAAGAAAAAACTATTTTTTCAACTTGTATTTTCAACTTATCTCCCTATGGGTTTACCCAAATTTCGAGCAACAACACCTTTTGGATGGAAATTTTAACTCGTCATCTAAGGAGTACCCATGTTGCATACTTTCGATGGACCCTCCTACACGAAAAATGAGAAATACATGAAAAACATTATTACAATCATGTTTTTCATGTATTTCTCATCTTTTGGGTAACAAGTTCCATCTAAAGTATGTAACATGGGTACTCCTTGGACGAGGAATTAAATTCTACATCCATGAGTACTTCCGTTTGAAACTTGAGCAGAACCTTAGGGAGATAAGTTCAAAATACAAGTTGAAAAAATGGTTTTATTATTTTATTATTTTTTTATTTTTTTACTTTTTAACTCCAAAAATGATGAATCATCCCCAAGGTTGACATCAACATCTTGAATCCTATTGGTTCTTATAAATTTTATTTTGGTTGTATAGTTTTCTTAGGAGGCCCATTTTAGACCTCAAAATTTCCCTAATGCTTGCAATCTTGGATCCCTAGAAGCAAATGTTGTAAGCTGTTTGTTTTATCTCCCTCTTCAGATTGATTACTGGCCCCTTTTCATTCATTTTTTTGCCTCTCTCATGTCCATGAAGGCTTTTAGTCGATCCCATTTGTGCTTTTGGTAGTTAGACTCACACATTTCTAGGGTTGGATTTTTATCTTTTCTTTTCTATTTCTTTATAGATCACTTGTACTAACTTTCAATAGGAAAGAAGAAGCCTTACAAGCCAATAAGTAAAAATCATAGTTGCAATGTTATACACACAAAAGGGCATATATCGTGAAGAAAAAACTAATAACATATGTAAAGGTCGTTTGACTAAAATACCTAGGTAGTCATAGTGAAAATAGTTGTACACCCTTGACAGATATGATCACCTACATCATCAACATATTGTTTCATAGGTATCTATTACAAAAATAAAACAAAGACACCAATGAAGCTTTCTTTCTTTTCTTTATTATTATCTTTAAAGTATAGACTAACAGAACTAAAAGATAGTTAAACAATTCAGGTTGTCAACGTTATTATTATATACCATCTTTTTTCTTCCTAACACTCAAATTAATGATTGGTCACCCTTGAAGCATTAATATTTCCCTCAAATAATTTATGTGTAACTCTTGGTATACTTGTCACGCTTGGAATTTGGTATAATCTAGATAAACTTGGCTAGAAATAATATCAAAATTAGGTGCCAAATTGGAGAACCAAGGAAAATAACTTGATTGGAAATGTTGATAGTTGATGTTAGAAACATGTTGTGCTTCGCATGGTAGAAGGCTTATGAAAAACTAGGGACTATGGATCCAATGGAAATGTAGTCTTCATTAATTCTTCAATATATGTAAGAATATAATGTTTGAAATATCATTTTTTGGGATTCAACTACATTAAGTAAGTCATTCATGCATGACCATTTCCATGAGAGGTAGTCACAACTGACTAATTTCTCATGATTTTTGAATAGTCTACTTAGCACCCATTGCATTGGGTGATGCTCGCAGGGGTGAAGAAGTGGGATTGAAAATAGTGAAATGAATAACATAGTGTCAATCATCAGTTCTGGAGCTTGCACCTGGTAACGAGGATTTCCCGGATACTTAAAGATCACCTCTCTCTTAGGCACGCTTAACTGTGGGTTTTTCCCCACAATCAAGCCCACTTAGCTTGCTACCCTATTTACAAAACCTTAGCATGTATTGTGCCTCATGAAACATTCAAGAAGAGTTCCCTTCACTTTTTTTGAATTTAAATATTAAGGGGTTTTCGTAGTGTATTATATTAGATATCATTTTTCTGGATTCAATTGCATTAAGTAAGTCATTGATGTATGACCATTTTGATGAGAGGTAGTCATAAACGACTAATTTCTCATGATTTTTGAATAGTCCACATAGCACTCATTGCATCGTGTGATGCCCACAGGGGTGAAGAAGTGGGTTTGGAACTATTGAAATGAATCACATAGCATCAGTCATCACTTTCAGGGCTTGCACCTGGTAACTACGACTTCCTGAGAGGTCGCCCATCCCAGATCGCCTCTGGCTAAAGCATGCTTAACTGTGGATTTTTCCCCACAATCAAAGCCACTTAGCTTGCTACCACATTTGCAAAACCTTAGAAAGTATTGTGCCTCATGAACCATTCAAGAAGAGTTCCCTTCACTCTTTTTGAATTTAAGTATTAATGGATTTCACAGTGTATTATATTAGATATCATTTTTTGGGATTCAACTTCATTAAGTAAGTCATTGATGTATGACCATTTCCATGAGAAGTAGTTGTAACTGACTATTTTTTCATGAATTTTGAATAGTCCACGTAACACTCATTACATCGGGTGATGCTCATAGGGGCGAAGAAGTGGGATTGAAAGTAGTGAAATGAATCACATAGCGTCAATCATGACTTCTGGGGCTTGCACCCAGTAACCATGACTTCCCCGAAGGTCACCCATCTTAGATCGTCTCTAGCTTAAGCATGCTTAACTGTGGATTTTTCCCCATAATCAAGCCCAATTAGCTTGATACCCCATTTGCAAAGCCTTAGCAAGTATTGTGCCTCATGAACCATTCAAAAGGATTTCCCTTCACTCTTTCTAAATTTAAGTATTAAGGGGTTTCCGTAGTGCATTATATTAGATTTAACACTTAATACTTAAATTCAAAAAGATTGAAGGGAACTCTTCTTGAATGGTTCATGAGACACAATACTTGCTAAGGTTTTTCAAATGGGGTTGCAAGCTAAGTGGGCTTGATTGTGGACAAAATTCCATAGTTAAGCGTGCTTGAGCCAGAGGTGATATGGGATGGGTGTTTTCCCAGGAAGTCTTGGTTATTGGGTGCAAGCCCTAAATGTGATGATTGATGCTATTTCATGCATTTCACTAGTTTCAATCCCACTTCTTCAGCACTGTGAGCATCACCCAATGCAATGAGTGCTAAGTGGACTATTTAAAAATAATGAGAAATTAGTCAGTTACGACTACCTCTCATGAAAATGGTCATACATGAATGACTTATTTAACAAAGTTGAATCCCAAAAATGATACCTAATATAATGAACTACGAAAGCACTTTAATACTTAAATTCAAAAAGAGTGAAGGGAACTCTTCTTGAATGGTTCATGGGGCACAATAATTGCTAAGGTTTTGCAAATGGGGTAGAAAGCTAAGTGGGCTTGATTGTGGGTAAATCTCCACAGTTAAGTGTGCTTGAGCCAGAGGCGATCTAGGATGAGTGACTTCCTGGGAAGTCCTGATTACTGAGTGCAAGCCTCGTAAGTGATGATTGGTGCTATTGTTGGGTTGTGTTATATTCTTTCGACGAATAACCTACGTAATGAACTCGGGGGTTACAGGGGGGGCGGAGCCCCCCCTTCGTTGTGCCAATTGCACAGCGGGGGGTTCATAGGGGGCGCGTTAGCCCTCCTTGTCCGAGGGGTTTGAGAGGGGCGGGTAGCCCCCCTCTACGGGGTCCGGGGTAGCGCCGCGAGAAAAAAAACTTTGGACCCTATATTAGGTTGGGTGAACATACCTATGGTTTTCGGTCCATAGTTTTGGATGAGATGGTTTTTGGTCCATGGTTTTGGATGCGATGGTTTTCGGTCCATGGTATTGGATGATTCGGCATGTATAAATATGTATTGTAACATTGAGAGGAACATAATGAAAAATCAAGATAGTAGTTCCGGTTTTGGGATCCAGTGGGAAATCTCTGTGTATAGGTGTTTTATGTGTTATGCTATCGCATTTTTATTTTTCCTGTGATTTAGAATTCGTATGTAGGTAATTTTTGTATGGGGTTAAAACCTACATTTGGTATCAGAGTTGTTTTGGCTTCAAGGGGACGCCTTTGTTGCTTAGGGGTTTTGCTCGGGCCTGTGGTAGACCCTGTTCAGTGGGAGATCTATGAGATTGATTCTGGTGGTGAAAGAAGATGGCGAGTAGCGTAAGGATAGAGATTGAGAAGTTCAATGGTCAGAGTTTTGAGTTGTGGAAACTCAAGATGGAGGATCTGTTGGTAGATAAATATCAGCGGATCGCGGTAGATCCGGGTACTAAACCAACAGGAGTGACCGATGAAGAATGGAAGAAGTTGGATCGGAAGGTAAAGAGCACAATATGATTGTGTGTCTCAGATTCATTATTGTTGAATGTATCAGGGGAAGCTATGGTGAAGGCTCTGTGGGAAACGTTAGGGACTTTGTACCAATCTAAGTCTCTGGTGAATGAACTATTCCTGCAGAAAAAGCTATATAACCTGAGGATGAAAGATGGAGAGTTGGTGACAGAGCATCTGAATGCGTTTACTATGGTAAGTCAGTTATCATCTCTTGATATTAAAATTTCAGATGAAGATAAGTGCATCAGTTTGTTGTGTTCTCTACCAGATTCGTGGGATAGTCTGGTTATTGCAATAGGTAGCAATGCAACTGCTTTGCAGTTTGATGAAATAGTCTCAGCCTTGCTGATAGAGGAGATGAGATGGAAAAATATGGACAACCAGAATGGTGATGCCTTGTCTGTACGAGGATGGTCCCATAATAGAAACAAAAATAAGTCATCGAGTGGGATATCTAAATCTAGAGGGCGATCTAAATCTCCTGGAAAACCTACAAAGGTGGTGTGATGGAAATGCAGAAAGGAAGGGCACTTCAGAAGGGAGTGTAAATCTAAATCTCCTAATAAAGGAAAGGGATCTGATGATGCTCCTTCTGTAGAGGCAAAAACCACCTCAGATGAAGGTGGGGATGTGTACTTGGCTTCTTCAGGTACACGTGTAGATCATGAGGCATGGTTGATTGACTCAGGTGCATCCTTTCACTTCACTCCCCATAGAGAGTGGTTCTGTGAGTATGATAAATATGATGGTGGTGATGTCTTCTTAGGAGATGATAGGAAGGCTAGAATCATTGGTCGCGGAAAAGTAAAGTGAAGTTGCAAGGTGGAAGGGTTAGAACCCTTCCGAGTGTTCTACATATTCCTGCATTGGCCAAAAATCTGATTTTTGTAAGCAAGTTGGATGATGCAGGTGTAAAGACAGTGTTCAAGAAGGATACCTGCAAGATGGTTCAAGGAGCACTAGTATTGATGCGGGGAGTTCGGATTGGAACTCTGTATAAGCTGCAAGGTAGCACTGTTGTTGACGAGTGCAATAGTTCTATGGTTCCTGAAAATGGAGCAGAAAATCTAGTGGTCTCTGGAGAGAAGACCATGTTGTGGCATCAAAGGCTCGGACATATTGGAGAGAAGGGCCTTCGAATACTTCATGTAAAGGTATGGTAAAAGGTATGAGTAATAGCTCTTTGGATTTTGATTTTTGTGAAAATTGTGTATATGGGAAGCAGAATCGGGTGAGTTTCCCCTCTGGTGGTAAGAGGACGAAACAAATATTAGAGCTTGTGCACAGTGATGTGTTTGGACCCGTGAAAGTTCCATCACTGGGTAAGTCTGTGTACTATGTATCATTTATAGATGACTTCTCAAGGAATACATGGATATATTTCCTTAAGAAGAAATCTGAAGTCTTTGACAGGTTTAAAGAATTAAAGGCTCTGGTGGAAAATCAGACAGAGAAGAAGATAAAGGTGCTGAGGACAGATAATGGTGGAGAATTCTACAGCAAGGAATTTGAAGAATTATGTAATAAGTGTGGTATAACACGGCAGAAGACTACTCCATATACACCTTTGCAAAATTGAGTCGTAGAAAGAATGAACAAGACATTGATGGAAAGGGAAAGAAGCATGCTCAGTGGTGCCGAGTTAGGACATGAATTCTGGGTAGAGGTGGTGGATACTGCACGTTACCTAGTCAACATGTCACCTTCATCAGCGTTGGAGGATAAGACTCCACAAGAAGTATGGACTGGTAAGAAACCCTCTCTTTCACATCTGAGGGTATTTGGATGTGATGCATATGTACATGTTCCAAAGGAGAAACGAACCAAGTTGGAGAGTAAATCCGAAAAGTGCATCTTTATTGGGTATAAGGATGGTTTAAAGGGTTATAAGCTTTGGAACCCAGTCACACAGAAGTTTGTGTAGAGTCGAGATGTGGTGTTCAGAGAGGTGAAAGATGTTATTAAGCATAAATTCCAACCAAAGAAACCTGTGAAGATAGAGTTTGAACTAAAGGAGGAAGAATCAGAATCTATAGCAGAGGAAGAATCAAAAGATGAAGAACCACAAACTCCAGCTGTGAGAAGATCAGTTCGAGAAAGAAGGTAGCCAGAAAAGTATAGTCCATCTACTTTCTATTCAAATTTATCTTTTTCTGTCACTGATGATGATCCCAGAACTGTGAAGGAAGTAGGGGATTCAGAGGATGGAAAACTCTGGAAAGAGGCCATGGTTGATGAAATGGCATCTTTGAACAAAAATGAGGCTTGGGATCTGGTGGAGTTGCCGGCTGGAAGGAAACCCATTGGCAGCAAATCGGTGTTCAATAAGAAGACAAATGTAGAAGATAAGGTGGAGAAATACAAAGCTCGGTTGGTAGCAAAAGGTTATTCCCAGGTGCCGTGAATTGATTTTGATGATATCTTTTCTCCTGTTTCCAAGGTAACTTCTATTAGATTACTTTTATCTGTTGTTGCTGCTTTTGATTTTGAGGTAGAACAGATGGATGTGAAGGCAACATTTCTTCACGGGGATTTGGAAGAGGAAATCTACATGAAGCAACCTGAAGGTTTTTCAGTGAAGGGTACGAAAGAACTGGTATGCAAGTTAAATAAGTCTCTGTATAGGTTAAAACAGTCACCAAGGATGTGGTATTAGAAATTTCATACATTTATACGGGGACTTGGCTTCACCAGAAGCAAAACAGATCACTGTGTGTATTTTAAATTAATTGGTGACCGTGTTATTTATCTGGTCTTGTATTTGGATGATATGTTGCTGGTTGGAAATGCCAAAGAAATTGTCCAAGATTTGAAGGCGCAATTGTCCTCCAAATTCGACCTGAAAGATCTCGGTGCTGCAAACTATATTTTGGGCATGGAAATTAAAAGAGATCGGGCAAAGAGGAAGCTCTGGTTGAACCAGAGGAAGTATGTTGAGACAATACTGCAGAGGTTTAATATGCAGGATAGTAAACCAGTGAAGGTTCCTATTCC
>APFE030011147.1:1239-14840 GCA_000404065.3 Pinus taeda
ACTAAGCGTTCCAGTGTTGGTGGCTATCCTTAAACCACCGCCCTTTTTTACCAACATTTCATAGAGCACATTCAGCCTAGTGTTGCCATGCATTATTGCACATTTTGTATTACAACTCTTTTCTTAGACTCATACATAACCCTTCGGATTAAGGGGGGGAATGTTGGACACCTAATCCTAAAGGGTTAGCGTGGAAGCTGAATGGACTAAGTAGTCCAAGAGACCTTGGGATGTGAATCCCAACGGTCACCAAATGTACTATAAATGTATATCTAATTGTTAATAAAAATGTACTGAATGATTTATCTTTCCTATTGTTTTCCTATTTGTTCTCCCTGACCATGTCTGTTTAACATTTATGACAAGGAAAATGAAGTCCAAATTGAAAAATTTTACTGGGTTGGAAATTAGAATTAAAGATATTTCCAACACGCTATCACACGCTCAATTTGGACACCAGGAAGGCCTCCAAAAGCCTCCTACAAAATGCACTATGTGGCGTGCTACGCATATAGCCTCCCCAACCTGTGTAAAATAACAAGGTCGCTATGCACTTGCAGTGCGCTACGCATTGGGTGGGCGCATTACCCATACAGTCTCAAAGCTAAAAAAAAATTCCCTTGTGTCCAGTTTCACACCAAATCGGCACAATCAGCTTGCAAGTAGGTTTTTAATGGTTGCTCAGTGATTTTTGAACATGATTGTGGTGTTTTCAAAGTGGGGAAACAAGTATTTGATGAGGAGAAATGTGTAAACCCTAGGTTCATTGCAAATTCATTTCTTGGGGTTTTGAAAGACATGTTGATGGTCTTGTGAAGGATTTCCAAGCTTTTGTTGTTGATATATATGTTTATACATCTACTGTCAAAGTGTCACGGCCCTCATGCTCTCAGTTTCCCATTTCATCACTGTTGTCATCGCCATTATATTACCATTGTCATTGTTATTGTTTTACTATGGTCATTTTCACATTTTTTCCCATTCTCCATTGACAAAACACAGTCCCATACTCATTTCCCCTTCGACAAATTTTAGCTAGCATTACAAAGGCTGCACACTACATTACACTTTCTACTCATTTGTCAAATTCACTTGTGATCAAAACAGAGACTGCTTTTATGCCAATCCACTTAACAGAGCTATTACCACTGTGGCTTATTTTCCTATGATACTTTGATACATATGTGACATATTTGGGTTTTTTGAAATTTTTTTTTTCACTACACCTATATCAACATACATATTGCAGACATCTTGTTTTCAAAGCCATGTCAAAGATGGATTCAGTTTATGAGCAAGGATATGAGCAGGACAATGACTCAACTATTGAGGTTGATGTACTGATATGGAGCATAGCAGTGCACCAGTAGTGGTAACATATCAGAGAGGCAACAGAGCTTTGTTTGCAGCATCACGACGAGTACTATCTCCACCCGGGGTGGAAGGGGTCTCGTTGACTTCATCAGTAGCGCGAGTACTATCTCCATATGGCGTGGAAGGGGTCTCGCCTTCTTCATCAGCGCAGGTACATTCAAAGGATCAGGATAGAAACAAATACCTATTCCATCATATGAAAAATCATTATTGGGCTCGCATGCATGTCTACAAAGAAAAAATGAAGATTCTAAAGAGGAGGTTGAGCAGAGCACTAAAACGTCGTGAAACACCTGATCCACTCCGGATTTTGGCCGAGGCTTCGTTGGCTAGGCATGATACATGATGGAGGGTATTTTCTTTGAATTTGAGCAAATTCAGAGAATTTTTTGTCATTTTGAAATATTTTGGTCTCAAAACAGATTTTTCAGCCATACGAGTAGTGCGTCGATGCGCTCGCTTTTGATTGGGACACTTGCTGAATGAAAACTTTATATTTTTGGGTTTTTCATGGTAATTTATGCATGATCATGTATTTTTGAAGCATTTCATCAAGTTCTGGATGATCAAAAGGCCCAAAAACACCATGAAAACCACCTTGTTGCCACCTTTTGCACCAGTAGGAAGTACTTCTGGGAGAATGAAGTTTTGGAGGGGCAAATGAGCTCCAAATTTGGAAATTCCACTTGGGTTGGATAGCCCACATCCAGGGATTTCCAAAGAGCTATCATTAGCTTAATTTGGATGTCGGGAAGTTCCCCAAAATTAGGTTGAAAGACGCACTACACATATAGATTTTTGGTCAATTTTTCATTTTCTAGCTCAGGATTTCGGCCAGTTGGACCAGTTTTGCTTGTGGATGAAATTTTTGAGTTATCTTGATGTAAATTTATGGTTTGCATGTAACTTGGACTCATTTTTACCTATTCTAGAATATTCACTCCTAAAAAAAGTAAAAATCAAGTGTAAGAATCAGTTTCCCTTCTTTTAGAGGCAAGTTGTTTGGATGCCTATATTCTAGCTTCTTGTTTAGAATTAGTTGGAACTACTCCTAGAAGGAGGAATTCGACCCCTATAGGCATGGTAAGGGGTTAGGATGGTCTATAAGATGTATTTTCTCAGTCATTTTCAAAAGTTGGAGAGGTTGGACTATTGGGAAAGATTTTGGCACACTATTGTACATATTTTTCATATTTTGGCTAAGGAAAGATCAGAGGTTTTGCAACACCTATTGGGATTCTTGTGGCTTTTAGTTCTTGATGGTTTTTTCTCTCAATTTATTGTAAGTTATTTCATGTTTAATTTATGCCATTCCATTCTTATGCTTCTGAAACTAAATGAATGAGTAAATGAGGTTGAATCCATTGATTTCAGTGCTCTGCCTTTGAATTTGTTTAGTTTTACATGTTTTCGCCTGTTTGGAGAGGATCCATGTTCTCCCTTGCTCTCTCCAGCTCCTTTTCATTCTGATCCATCCATACACTTAATCAAAAATCATTAATACTACTGCCTACCTCGCCCCAACTCGAAATCTGCAAAGATCTGGCCTTATCCCCGGACCCAAAATTGTTTTTTCCCATTTCTCCAACAAAAACCCAAAAAATCAAAATCAAACTTTCCTATCTCTTTACTAGCCTAAAATCAGTTCCCATTCTAGAGTCATCTCACACCCTATTGCTCATTTTATCGAGATTGACTGGAGAGAGCCCTCTCCTGTCCTCGTAGGGCTAGTTACGAGGCTGAGCATGGTTTGATGTAGCCTTGAGTTTTACCTTATTTCAGCCTAAGGTAGATTTGAGCGCTAACACATGGGTAATGAACAACAGAGTCATGGATTCCCTAGATGAGACAAGAAATGATTGTAAGTGGGTAGTTTTGGAAGCCCTAAGGACTGATAATTGGAGAAGCAAAAATAGCAATCAACAGAGTTGATTAATGTTGCGCCATATATCAACAAATGCAAATGGCATTGCGGTGATAAGAGGGTAGGTTGTCAAGTGATAAGTGTTGGTATCTATGAAGGAAGAAAGAGCAGCTAGTGGGTAGCTTGAAGACCTCAAGTAAAATGTTCATGAAAGGAACCAATGGACGTTTAGGAGGAAGATTTATGGGATCCCTAGTTTAGTTGATGAAAGAAGCCATATGGTTGATAAGAGGCTAGTTCCAGAAGAGCCAATGAGTAGACTTCTTAATGGAGCAAGAGGGCTACTAGTGGGTAGATTAGTGAGCAAAAGTTTAGTGACACAAAGAAGATATGACCATTCATAGTGGTAGGTTGGACAACTGAAGATGTAGTTGCAGTGATTAGGAGATTGGGAGGCAAGAGGACCCGCCATATCTGTTCAAGGTATGTAGTATAAAAGGATTGTGGGGCACCACTTCAACAAGTAGGTCAAGTGTATCTTGTTCAGGGTAGATTGGTGGTCATATTAGTTGAAACCAAACCCTAGTTGTGTACTTATATCAGGGATGTGTATGGGCCATGATCCCTAGTACGGAAGCCCTAAGACTATTGTATTATAGTCTATAATAAAACAAGTAGTGAATTTAAAAAGTTTAAAATTGTCATGTGCACTAGTTGATTCACCAATGGTTTCTATTTCATTATGAAAAGTAGAAGTGTTGAGACATTTTACTGTATTTATGATCATGATTTTAGACATAGAACAAACTATTTAGTGTCGTTTAAAATCAACATGGTATCAGAGCTACCTTGAATGGCCAATGGATCATAATGTGTGCAGTGGGAGTAGTGTCAACTAGTGGAGATCATATAGACTCAGAGAGAGCCTAGCTTTAGAGGGAGAAACTCTATGGAAGTTTGAGATCTTCAAGTTCATATGAGATGAGGCAAATACAATAATGCGATAGCGTGGTCCATTCTACAGGGTATGTTACAGTGATGGATTCCATATGGGCTAGTGTCGTCAGCGACGTTGATGGTTACTTTCGTGCAATTGACGTACCTCCCTTGCTAAGAGGGAGTGTTGATTTGTGTGGCTTGGGAGGCACTCCACAACCCTAGGTGTTTGGTTTGTGAGAGGCTTGACCACAAAAGGGTTTTGTGGGCAAAGAACCCAAGCAATGGGGTTTTGCACCCAAGGTGTGGGACTGAGCACAAAATCAAGAGGAAAAATGATTATTTTTTCATTGTCGCAAGTGGAGAACCCTTAAAGGAGAAAGGGTGACCTAAGGCTATGATGAAATGCCTTAATTAAATGAATAAATAAATTTCCTTTGAGTTAGTAGGGGTTTGTCTAGAAACTTCAAGTCGGCCTAGGCTTGAAAAGACACTTTTGGGGGCTACGTATACCCTCATGAGAATACTATAAGAAGGGAAGTTGTCAGACTCATTTGGTCAACCAACATGGCATCTCTTCTCAAGTGAAAATAGAGCTTAGGAGGTTGAATTCTTGAAGTATCCAAGATGGATAAGGAGTAGAAAGAAGGTGAGTGATTTGTCTTTGTGTCTCAAGTTCTGGTTCAAGTACAAGGAGGAGGGTTGGCCAAGTTTGAAAGGCATGTTTTGGGCACAAGTTTGGGAAGAATACCATAGTATCACAGGGTGTAGAAGATTTGGCTCTTGAGAGGTAGGTCAAGTCCCAAAGGGTGACTGTTTTGGAAGGTTGAAAGGCCTGTCACCAAGTTAGAACAAGGTGATGCACATTAGAGGACTAGCGCAGAGTTTTGGTGGCAGAAAAGGAGGATTACTCCTGGTTGAAGAGGTATGGCTGGAGGCCAAATTTATGGCTTCTCTATAGTTGTAACAAAAGCACTAGAAGAGGGTAAAAATACTCATAGCATAATGTTCTCAAATCCAAAGTTGTTTGGAGGCCTAGTATAATGCTTTCAAGAAGAAAGAGTATAGGTTTGGTGAAACTAGTAAGGGTTGTTCCTAAAGTATTTAGGGCAGCAATTTGAGTCCTTGCTAGGGCTTTCTCCTAAGTATAAACTACCACTATTTTGATCTATCTAGGAGTCTAAATTTCTCGTTCAAGATCTGCCAATGGATGTGAGGGTTGTGACCCTAAGATGGCGATGACACAATTGGGTTATCCCTATAATGAAGGCCACAGACTTGAGTGTATTTGTATAGGGGTTTCTAGGTGTCAACAAAACCTAAAAAGGGTTGTGAGTACTCTACCTTGTGCACAAAAGTATAAGTGAGTGGACAGAAGTGAGGGAAGTTGGCATGGAGGAAGGAATGCTAGAGAAGGCAGATTAGTGGAGAAGTTTTGAGGTATGTTCATGGGTAATGAACAGCAGTGTCATGGATGCCCTAGATCAGTCAGAAGAGGACTTTAAGTGGGAATTTTTGGAAGCCCTAAGGACTGATATTTGAAGTAGCCAAAACATCAGTCAAGAAAGTTGATTAATGTTGTGCCCTAGATCAGCAAATGCAAATGTCATTGCAGTGATAAGAGGGTAGGTTTTCAAGCCCTACGTGTATATTATTCTATATTGACACAATTGAGTTTAAAGGTCAAGGACTTAAGATTTAGGGGATTTAGGTGTTCGTGGTTAAGGGGTTAGCAGTTAAGGTGTTTAGGCAGTGAAGGGTTAGGGGTTAAAAGGGTCACAGGTTAAGAGGATAAGGAGTTATGGCTTAGGATTTGGTTCATGGATTATAAGTTAGGGGTTAGTGTCTTAAGATTTAATGAGTCAAGGGGTTTATGGGTTATGAGTTGTGAGTGTAAGGTTAAGGGATTATGGATTAGGGGTTAAGGGGATAGGGAATTTGGTGGTTATGGATTAAGGGCTTATGGTTTGTGATAATTGGACTCCTAATCCCCTTATCGCCACTATTGGGGGTTCCCCTATCAATTGATCTTTCTACCTTCCCTCTAGGTCCCCTATACCCTATGAAATTAAGTCCTAAGACCCCTTCTCATTCTCTAATGTTAGGATTATAGATCTTAGTAAACCATGCTTTTACCTCTGATTTCTAGCATCTATACTACCCTTGTGTCCCCTGTTCAATACACCATAACATACCCCCCCACAACCTTTTTGGTCATTCCATTCCACTTTTCCTAATGTTATGAACCCCCAAATTTTGTCCCAATGGCCCTACAACTACACCCTTTTCCCCCCTTGGCTAAGTGATTAAACACATTAAGGGTTATGGGTTGTGATAAGGGAGCCCCTAATCCCCTTATCACAAATAGAAATAGGCTCATGAACACCATCAATATCTACTGGAGGTGTTGTGATGAAAGTAATAATGAATACAAAAGTTGTGGTCAATAGGACAGGGGTCATCAAGATGTGAAACGATCCAATGTAAATATGGTTTTCAATGCCAGTGATCTAGTCACATAAAATACCCCATAAATTTGTGCTTTGGGACAGCCTTAGGATTCAATTTAATCCAAACTGAGGAGGTGACAATGGTAACAACCTTGAGTTGACCCACAGTGACACTTTGTGAGCCTTGAACAACTAGGGTGTTGGTTTCATCATCAACAAGAGGAAAAATTGACAAGTGGTGAACATTTCACATTTAGGGCACTTGGTCATAAATCTTGAAGCATGTTTTTCCACTGAGGGTACCTTTCACATTTCCCAAGGCACAAATTACATATTTGGATGAATTTTGGATAACTTGTCACATTCCACTAGCTTCATGCATGAAGAGGAGCTCCCATCCTTTAAGAATATTTTGGAGGATTTCATGTCATAGTCAAGGGTCACATGTATAAAAGAAGAACACCATACCCAAGAATAAGAAAATTGGCATTTGTGGTAGGTGTCAGGGAGTGTTAGAGAGTGCCATGGAAACACAAGGGAGAACTAGCTCAAAATGCATGGAAATGAATGAATAAGAGGGTGTGATAAGGAGTGTCTGTGAGTTTCAGGTGTGTTAAGGAGGGAGTGACAATGTTATATGCTAGGCAGTGCCAAGGCATGCTAAGGAATGTAGGGGGTGCTAACACGTGCCACATAGTGCCAAGGGATTGTTAGATGTGCCAGGTGCTATGGCATGTCAGGATGTAAACTATGTTTCTTAGTTGTATTATGGCCACAGTTGGACGTGAGCCTTGACATGGTAACTTGTAACTTGTTAAGATGGATAAGTTGAAATTATACATGAGTAGCCTTAGATGAGTTATAGTCAGTTCTTAGGTGAAAAAGGCATAGTCTAGTTGTAGCAACTATAACTTGGTCAAGTTGTTGTAGTCGAGGCAAGACTTGGTTGGGTTCCCAAGACCCAAAAAAAGTAAGGGTAGTTGTGAACACATTATAGCTAAGGAGTGCAAGGGAATGCCAAGGAATGAAAAGGCATGTAACACATTTCAAGAATTTCCAATGTATGTTGAGGAATGTTAGGGAGTGTTAGGGCATCACAAGGGAGAACTAGGTCAAAATACATGGAAATGAACAAATAAGTGTGTGTGCCAAGGAGTGTCAATGAATTCCAGGTGTCTCAAGGACAAAGTGTGTTAGGAGAAGGTCAGAATAGGAATTGTACGAGGCAAGCCTATGGTTACAATTATAAGGGGTTCGTCAAAGTAGTTTTAGACAAAGGGACACTTTGGGTTGGGCACAACACCATTTTTCCAATGACTAGGTTGGGTTCCCAATCAAAAAAATAGTAAAGTTATCTATGAGGGCATGACAATTAGGGAGTGTCGAGGTGTGCCAGGGAATGCTAGGAGGTACTAACACATTCTAGAAAATTCCAAGGAATGTTAGGCATGCTAAGACAAGCCAACTGCTAAGGCATTCCAAGATGTGCCAGGTGCCAAGGTGTGGCATGAATGCATGCTAGGGAGTGTTAGGGCCAAGTGCCAAGAAAACACAAGGGAACACTAGTTTCAAATGCATGGAAATGAAGTGGTAGTGAGTTCTATGTGTGCTAAGGAGGGAGTGGCAAGGTATTTCATGTAGTTCCAAGGCATGCTAGAGTGCTAAGGACGCATACCAAGATGTGCCTGCAAGCGCCAAGGTGTGCTAATACGTGCTAAGGAGTGTTAGGCAGTGCTAGGGAAACATAAGGGAGACTAAGGTTAAAATGCATGGAAATGAATGAATAAGAGTGTGTGACAAGGAGTGTTAGCAAGTTCCAAGTGTGCTAATTCCCACATTGACTAGAAGTGGGGAGGATCATGGGTATATAAGGATGGAAAAATATCTCCATTGGTATGAAGCCTTTTGGGGGTAAAGCCCAAAAACAAATCCATGAGGGCTTAGGCCCAAAGTGGACAATATCATACCATTGTGGAGATATGTGGTGTCCAGAGTCCTTACAAGTGGTATCAGAGTCATGCATCCTCGGAATGCCAAACGAAGGTGTTGGGCCCCGGTAATATCACGATGGGATCCGTGGATGAGCTCTGTTAGATAGGCAGTGCTCCAGATTCTTCATGGATTTGTCCTGGTCCCAACATGGTGAAGAGGAGTTGACCTGGGATAGAGCAAGCTCTCGAGGCAAGTGGTGTTCCATGTAAGGTGTGTGCTTCCAACGCATTGGAGTGGAGAATCCTAGTTGGTAGAGAGTGGATGGATGGATAATCGTTTGAGGGGAGGCTCGATGGTCCTTTGTTCGAGGGGAGGATTGTTGGGTATACGATCAAAGTTCCACATTGACTAGAAGTGGGGATGATCATGGGTATATAAGGATGGACAAATATCTCCATTGGTATGAGGCCTTTTGGGGTAAAGCCCAAAAACAAATCCATGAGGGCTTAGGCCCAAAGTGGACAATATCATACCATTTTGGAGATATGTGGTGTCCAGAGTTCTTACAAGTGGTATCAAAGCCAAGTTCGAAGTTAGCCAAGTGGATGAATCCTCGGAATGCCGAATGAAGGTGGTGGGCCCCGGTAATATCACGATGGGATCCATGGATGAGCTCGGTTAGACAAGCGGTGTGCTACAGATTCTTCATGGATGTGTCCTAGTCCCAACATGGTGAAGAGGAGTTGACCTGGGATAGAGAAAGCTCTCGAGGTAGGTGGTGCTCCATGTAAGCCATGTGCTTCCAACGCATTGGAGCGGAGAATCCTGGTTGGTAGAGAGTGGGCGGATGGATAATCATTTGAGGGGAGGCTCGATGGTTCTTTGTTCGAGGGGAGGATTGTTGGGTATGTTATCACAAAATCAGTACTGATGGCTGCTAATCAGTTAGACTCTATGTAACTCTTTCAGACCAGACTTTTGGCTAAGGATTAGCCTCCCTAACCTGAGAGGGCTCTCTCAAAATAAATTATTGATTTATCATTAACACAAAGAGGGCTAACTCTTGAAATGAAAACTTAATAAACATGCTGGTTGGACAGACAACATAACATTTCTTCCATTGGGCTCTTGGAGTCAAACACCTTTTCAATAAACTATCAACTACTCATTCATAGAAGTCAAGGCATGTAATGTTTAAACACTCAAAACATTTCTCATAGAACCTCAACTCATAAGTATATACAGGAATTCTGAGCACTAGGTGAATTCAGAGTGATTGTATACCTATAGAGCTGTAAAAACATTTCTCAAAAGAACCCCAACTCATAAATATGCACAGGAAGTCTGAGCACTAGGTGAATTCAGAGTGATTGCATATCTATAGAGTTGTAAAATATGAAGGATAAAACAAAACCACATACATCTTGAGCGTTTGAACAAAGTATGAATCTTGAGAAGAAAAAAGTAGTCTTTATATTACTGTAAAAAGTCTTTTATACAGGCCAATACAAACTCTGTTTTGCATAAAAATCCAACCCTCATTACATCAGAGTTTTTTCTATATATAGGAAAACATTCTTAACTACTTTGAGCTTCCTCCTCCAGCATGAGGGGAGCTCGATGACTGGTATTAACTACCCTTATCTATCTTAACAGACTCATTAAATCTACTAAGCATTGAACTGTAATTACAAAAGAGTCCTAATCAAACTTAAATTCTAATTTTATTCTCCTCGTATCATGATTCCTTTCTAGATCTTCGACAGCTGTCTCCTTTAGTTCTGGCCGTGATAGCTGAGATAAGGATGCAAGAAACCGGATTAGCCTTGGATGCTGAATGTGCTGATGGTTCATTGATCATAATAATAATACCCCTGTTTTCTCAGTCCTTGTTTCCCACCATCCTTCGAAAATTAAGCAATATGTTCCTAGCTCTTTAATACTTCAAAATTGATGAGCATCACCATCTTTCCAGATATGCTGGAAGCCTTGTTGATTGAACAAGTGTACAAGCCCACATCCTCGTATGTATCTTCAGCCAAACCCTAACCACCGGTAATAAAGTACCTTTATTAAAGCTATGGCTTAAGACAAAATATTTTACCTTTATCAAGGATGGACACTTGTCGTCATTTGAATGGCCCTGATAGTCTTGTATGATCTCCTTGATGTTCATTAGGCCTTTTCTTCAAAATCTGCTGACCTCATCATAAAACTGTTAATTTTCTTCAAAAAAAAACAGCACCTACAGCAGTTTTGTAACGCGCTACGAAACTGTTGTTTCTTCAAAAACATAGTCTTTAATGAATGTATCAATATTCTCTGTGACTGTAACAGCTTGGCCACTGGTTTCAAAACTCCTAATTTACCTTGATTTTATATGCCGTGCTTACATGCCTTAGAAACAATGAACTTGAGTAAAATAAAGCAAAACTTTGGAGCAGCACCTGACTTTAAAATTTGCAATTTCATTTGGCAGCTAATTTATTTAGCTGTGCTTTTAGTTTTGCAACCTCCTTTTCCATGGCTGCGATTTCAGCTACGGCCCTCTCCATCTCAGCCACTTCTTTTTCGGTTGCCTCCCACTGGTCTTTTGAAGATGTAGTCTTTGCTTCTTGAGAAATGGGGACCTTTTTATTCAAATCTTTCTTCTTGATTTATTTTGCTTTTTCTGTTCTGGGCAGTTGTTTCTCCATTTCTCTTGCTTGCCTTCTTGTATAGGGTTTTTTCTTCATTTCCTCTACCTCCTCTGTTTTAGGCAGTTGTTCAATTACTTCTGCTCTAGGCACCTTTACATCTACCTCTTCCCCATGCATTTGCTCAGCTTCTTTAATTTGCTTCCTTGTGACTGGCCTCCGTGGTTTGAACACAAATTCTTTACCAGGTTCATCAAACCTTAACCTTTTTGAAGCCCTTGATTTTTTAGTGCTTTCTGGTGATGATTGAGTTAAGTCAATATGCATTGACTCACTATGCACTGGTTTAGCTTGCTCAAAATCAATAGCCTCAAGCAAATCATTTAAACTAGCTTTTGATATTGGACTTTCTTCCACAGCTATTGATTTGCCCTTCTCTTTACTTAACTGACTTCTGGTTTTTACTCTTGATACCTGTTCAACTCCACTTGACCCTGGTGCATTTTTCTTGTGCTTGATTTTCTCCTTGGATGATGATTTGCAGTGTTCTTTGATAATAATGGTTTATTGATTCTTCAATTGGGTCTTGGTTTTCCTTCTTGGCCTTTAATCTCTTTTTAGTTCAGTAAGAGTAGGTTCCTAGTTGCTTTCTCTTAGCTCTACAGGCGTGGGGTGAGGCTTTTGTCTCCCTCTGAAACCAGCCATAAAAATATAAAGAGTTCCCAATCCCGACCAATCTTCTGCAGTTTAATTCCCAGCACTAAAATTTTCTAAACCATGGTGCAACAGTGATGTCTCAGTACTTTCCTTAATTGAATCTTATCACACATCTTGCTGAGGCTACGAAACAAGTAGAATGGGATATCTATTAATGCTTTTCCTGTAAAGTGCAGCAGCAACTTAAAATGATAGGAGTAAACCTTGTTATATCTCCCTTCACATGTTAAATATTTCTGAATACATGTTAGGAGAAGTGCATAGTGTTCTTTTACATAATGTCTTGGCACGGCCTTTGTGAGATATTCATTTACATAAGGCTCCTTCAGGAATTCCTTGCAGGGGTTTATATCAAATTTGAAATTTTTAAAACACTCCTGCCCTCCTCTCGGAATTTCAGTCACCTTAGCAATAACCTCTAAAGATACTGGGAATTCTAGCATAGCTACTTTAGAACTTAAACCAGTAAAATTTAAGGAAAATGCTTTTGTTACCTCAGCATGCCCTCCTTGTAGCTTTTCACAAAAAGACCAGCAACCAGCATCCTGAAAGGCTTGTCTCACACCTTCATCTCTCAGTGTGAGATCCAATCCCACAGCTTCAGTTCTTTGACATCTTCTAGACCGATGCCCCTTCTTCTCCATTTTGCTTTGAACTCATTTGCGCAGAGAAACACTACCAGCTTCAACTTCGAATGCAAATTCAAACTTTTGAACACCGGCTCGCTTGCAATCAGGTTCCTTTTAGAGAATGAACTCGGGCTCCTCCGCAACTTATCAGTCTTATCATGCAAATGGACCAATTCATACAACATTAACAAACATCATACCACTACAAGCATTACAAACCATTTGAATGATTTTATGCGCGTGGTTATGAACCTATTGGGGGAATGATGGCTTATACTTGCTTGAAAAGGGCGCCATTCTGACAATTAAACGGACGAGCATACTGACTCATCCCTCAGACATGACATTCTAAGAATTAGTACTGTTTAAATCCCCGAATCCACGATTTTGTAGCGCAGACAGTTATGAGTTAACAACATGCGCTACGAAATGGCTGGTTATTGACATGCTGTGAAAGAACTAAAACATCATTGCGCTGCAAAATCAGCCAATGAAATTGTGCTGCAAAAATGTGAAAAGGACTAGTGACGTATATAAGAGAAGACATATCTTATATAATCACGATGGAGGATAACTAACGGTTTTTGAAAATGATTCATATGAATACCTTTATAAAACATGATCTCTAAGTAACAAACATAGGGCAATAACCATTAGACACCTATTTTTGGACAACAAAAAATTTTATGGACAACGTTATGTACATATCACTGCAGTTCTAGGTGATAACAGCTGGCTCCACTTGGGATAGTGTGCTCCTGTAGTACACTAAGAACTCGTAGAACCAGTGCCTATGTCCATTTTATTAAACTCACCCACGACTGACAAGCATTCCTTTCAAACTTTGTGGGCCTTCTCCTCGGGCTAAAGCTTTCTTGTTCAGCTTGTCATTTATTTTCAACTGGAAACATTCATAAAACGGTTATATACAATGCTTATGAGACACTTGGTGGATTTTTACTGATTGTAATGCTTTAAGAATCTACCATTAACAGGCCCTCCAGCATATGGTGATCCATCAACTTCTTGCAGAATGTAGGTGTTATTTCCATGGAAAGCAGAA